>CAMOHE010046128.1:11405-55626 GCA_946598075.1 Artocarpus hirsutus
AAAAAAAAAGCACACAAAGAACTAACCCGAAATCTTGGAACTTAAATCGGCAGACTTTGAATCGTTGAGGAGGGAGTTTTTCGTTTTCCCATCTTGAGCTTCATCAACAGAGCTTTCACAAACATCGGCTCTGCTAATAGGCCAACCCAACCGAGGCGGCGACGACAACGACGAGGACTCTTTTGCTTTCAATTCCTCAGTGGAGACCTCCGAGCCGGTCTCGCCCGACTCGGGGCTTGCCTCAGTGAGTGACGACGACGACTCGGTTGACTTCTTCTTGTTGCTGTTGTTACCGCCCAAAATTTCAAATCCATCTTTCTTTTTCTTGACGAAAGTTTCCATTTGAAGTTCCGAGCTGGTTTGAAAACCAACCGACCAGCACAGGAACTTAGCCAGCGTTGCTTGTTTTACTCTCTGAGCTCAGGCATGGCGAGGCTGAGAATTTTCAGAGAAAGTGTTAGGTTACGGCTGTAGATAGATTATATATAGATTGTTTTTCCGAGATATAGGGGTCTCTTCCTTACGATTTTTTTTTTTAAATTTGCGTAGAAATTTTTTTAATTTATGTATGTTCTCTCTCTACCTCTCAGTTTCTGTGTGTGTTTCTCTTTCTAGATTTAATTTGATTTGATTTTCAAAGGGGAGAACGCTGTCTATAGTTTACGTTCAAAAAAATATTAGGATAATGCTATAGCAGATGCGACATTACGGATTTATTTAATTTTGAATTACAGTTTTGTCCTCCTTGGATTTGCCTTTTAAATTAGGATTTTTATTTCAAGGTTATCCTACAAGTTGGCTAAAACTAAAATTTTAAATTTAAAAAGATGTCTGTAACTTCGGTTTCAACCCATCGGTTTCAACTATAGACAATGTAAAACTCTTAACAGCTACAGTAAAAGGTAAAAAGTTATTCAATTACAACAGAAGGTAAGAACTAATGTTTTAAGGGTAAGAATTATATCATATAAAAGCATTATACTGTAGTGATTTTTTTACCTTTTTATTGTAGGTACTGAGAGTTTTACACTGTAGTTAGAACCAATTAGCTCCAAGTAACCATCAGTTACAACTGTAAACATTATAAAGTTCTCAACAACTACAGTAAAAGACAAAGCTAAGAATTTATGTTTTAAGTTTAAGAACTATAGCATGTGAAAGCATTATACTGCACTAATTTTTTGTTTTTTTATTATAGCTACTAAGAGTTTTACATTATAGTTAATTAGAACTAATTAGTTCTAAGTAACTAACATT
The DNA here is from genome assembly GCA_946598075.1 of Artocarpus hirsutus. Lineage (NCBI taxonomy): Eukaryota > Viridiplantae > Streptophyta > Magnoliopsida > Rosales > Moraceae > Artocarpus > Artocarpus hirsutus. Next base: position 12,663 of record CAMOHE010046128.1, read on the forward strand.
CCAAACTCATCTAACTCTTTATTAGGATTTTTTTTTTCTTTTTTGGATTGGCAAATTAACACCTAAAAATTTACAAAGTATTCTCAAATTAATAAATTATGTTAAAATTTAGAAAGAAACATATATGCTCCATTTGTCATGTGGAATTTGAATTTCTTCCTTTTAAGCGAGCTCACATAAAGACATTTTTGTCTGAACTTTAACTGCTCTAAATGATTTAGAGTTATTTTACCGTATAAGATTGAGAAATAATTTGTTAAAATCAAAACTATGGAAGTGGCAAATACCCTTTAGAAATAATTCTCTATTTTCCTTTTTTTAGGTTTGGGGCAATGGATTTGCTTATCTAAATACTTTTAGGGCTCGTAACTGGCAAAAAATTAATATTTGGCGAACAAATAAGTTGGAAGGGTAAAAAAAAATATAAATGGAATGGGTGAGTTAGGTTATAGTTAAAATAGATACGTTGGTAATCCAAGTGGACTTAATAAGTGTAGATTTGCATTTGGTCTATCCACCTAATCAATTAAATGAAGGGGGTTTATAATTACATTTCCATTCAAAAATAAAATAAAAAGAAAAAAAATTGTGAAAGAGTTATGATTAGGCTTCTATTTAGCATTTTAGTTGAAACTGATAGTGTAAAGCTACTAGCCGTTACAATAAGTTACTACAATGTAAAACTTTTTTAAATTTAAAACTTTTGTTATAATTAAAGTTCCAAACAGTTTATAAGTAAATAAAATTCATCACAAATTATCCCGTCGAGTCAAATATTATTGCAATTTATGAACCGTTAACAACGGATCTTAGTCAGGTGAATCCGCCCGTGCATAATCAAACAAAGGACATTATGATTGTCGCTAAATTACAAAAGATTATGGGTATAATTTCAAAGAGTGGAATCAGCAAGGACATTATGGTAATTGTGTTTCATTTTGATTTGAATAAGTAAAAGATTCGGTTTGTAGTCGTTTAAGGGTTAGTATAGACGAAAGCTGACGCCCATTACTTTACGAAAAGGACCTCATCTGATTCTGAAACCTGTTTGCACTCCCCTCAGTCATCTTTCTTCCTCTTGCATGAGTGTAGGGACTTTTCCTTCGGTAAAGTGTGAGAAAATGACGTGAGAAACGGGAGATTGGGCAAATATATATATATATATATATATATATATATATAGTTATTTAGTTTGGTTTGCTTTTAAAAAAAATTTTTTGATGTTTTTTAAACAAATACAATGTTTAGAAACATACACCGAAAATATTATAAATGTTTTAATTCTTAAAAAAAAAAACATTCCATTAGTTTCTCTTGTATCACTAGGGTTATTGGCAGAAGAATTTTAAAAAAGAATTGCATCTTTCCCTTTTTTCTATTAATAATAGGTTGAAGGAAGGAATTAGAAAATTAAGAAAATTAAAAAAATAATAATGAGGAGTGTTCATGAAATATGTTAATTTACGAAATCCATTTAATCCAATCTAAAACCTTTAGATTAAATTAGATTGAAAAGAGCTTTAGATTAGTAACAGATTAGAAAATCTAAATATGAAGATTTTAGATTGAATTACAAATCAAGAAATTCTCAATACGTTAATCCGAAACCTCTCTCTCTCTCTCACACACACACACACACACTCACATATCTTCTAATTTTGAATTGCTTTGAAGTTAGGTACTAATGATAAATGAATAATACTTTATCTTGAGTTTTTCTTCTTCCTTTTTAAAAAAAAAAAAAAAAAAGACTTGATTTTAAGTTTAATTGAAGCAAATTTTTCTTAATAATTGATTGTAAAAATTTAACTTCATTAAGCTATTTTATGTTATAGATTGTTTGTTTTGATTTTTAATGCTGAAAAAATTAGTCTTCAATATTCTTTTTATATATATATATATACAAAGGTGATAGCACAATCCACAAATTCATGAATCAAATACGAAAGTTTTGGATTGAATTACAAATTGGCATTTTTCTAATCCGTAGATTTTGGATTAGATTGTGGATTAGGATTTTCTCAATCCAAATGTTTAGGATTGGATTATGAATTGACCTTAAATCTGTAAAATCTAATCCGTGAACGCCCCTAATAAGAATCATAAAAAAAAATAGGGCAACATGAAATTAGATGTTCATTTATTTGTATTTTTAACATGATTAAGGGGGCTTGTTATATAGTAATCAATAGGAAACATATTCTCGTAAAGATAACAGTAAACAAGAAGATTATCAAGAAATCAATATCATCACATTTGGTTATATGCATGAATCTTCTTTCATATTTTTAAAAATAATAGTTGTGTGCTAGAAATTTCTACTTTATTAGAGATGGCATTGGACGTATATAAATATGAGGTTGTGATAGAGCATATGGTTGGTAAAAATAATAACTAATTAGGTTAAATTGTTATTATACCATATTATCAATTGTTGTTAAAACATATTCTTTTTTATATATGTAATCATTAAAAACGTAACAATTAAAAATAAGTATATTATCAATACATTTGATCCTATTTTCGCTAACCTTGGATAAGATATTATGCAAACTTGAACGCTAATTTGTATCTGTGTCATAGAAAGCAGACATTCCGTTGTTGAGTTGCTCTTGCTCATATATTCACGCAAATGGTAATGTTCCTTTCTTCTATATTTCTATTATATTCACCATTCATCGCTCATGCATGGGATGACTCAAAATTGCACTATTCCCTTTAAACGAGCTATTCAAGAGCTATCATGGGGAGACAAGAAATCATTTAATTCTGCCTTGTTAATTTAGGTGAACTTTTTCTTTCTATTTACTTGCCTTTTTTTTATCAAAAGTTGAATTCTGATATATTAATAAATAAATGAGTAAAGGAACAGTTGTTGGACTTGGGCGAACTTTGCTACTTATAAATTAATATTTATGTTCCTAAGAAAAACACAAAATAAATAAAATGACACTTCATGAAATTGACCATCTTTTAGAGAGAGAAAGAGTGTTTTTTTTTTTTTTTTCTTGCAGTATCTAATTACCATGAGAAAAAAGGTCACGCTTCACGTGAAAATAACAGAGTTACATTTCAAATATCATTGACATTTCAGAATCAATGTTACTTTCCCTTAATTCCTTGCGATGGTTAGAACTTTATATATTGTTCTTTAAAACATTTTGCAGCTCTTTAAGTTGAATTTTAACCCTTAAACTTCATTTTAAAAGGCCGGTCAATGTGCTTGTAGAAATGTGCTCAACGACTAAGATACGTTTTTATGAAAAGGATGAAAAGAACAAGGACAGAAGGCACATTTTTGTATAGCCGTTTGCGACGGCGAATAACCACTGCGTGACTTTTGAAGTGTGCGCGGTGGCTATCGGCTGCTTTTTTCCCAAACTTCAATTCCCCTCTATTCCCTCCTTTTCTATTCAACTTTTTATCCTTTTTTTTTTTTTTTTCAGACAATCGTTTTAAGTTTTATTTGGCAATTATTGCGTACAACACTACATGAAATATTAACACAATGGGTGTTTTGACAAATGAGTCCAAACTCAAACATTAATTATGGTATATTTTTGTTTTTGCTTTAAGTGTGAACTCAATTTTCAAACGGCAGAATTCTTTAGTAAAATATGAAATAAAAAAATCTATTAATAGAAAACAGTTTTTAGCTACTAACATTGTATCCTATTAATAGGTCTTTCTTGTAAAAAATAAACTGGTTCATCTTCAATGTGAGAGTTATGTTTACTTTCAGCCGCTGCATAAATTCACTGTATAATAAAAAAGAAGATTACAAGAGAAAATTGTACATACTATTTCTATTTTTTTTTATATATTTTCCAAGTTACATAAATAAGTCTTAGCATCTTCTAATTACAAGACTATAAAAAAGAGGTCAATTTCCCAAAATTAAAATTGATTCATGACTGGGCATCACGACACCAAACCTGCTTCATGCTTTGAAAATCTTCGACCCAACATCACCGCCCTGGCTAGTGGGCATCGTGATGCTGACTCCTTGCCAGCTAAGAAAACGCCCATCAAAACTCTAGCATGCAGCACTCTTTTCATGGCCGCGAACCCGTAATCTATTACATAGGGCAATAATTCGTCAAGACGTTAAATTAAGCTCTGCAACTTGATAATCTCCCACTTGGAGACTAATTCACCTTCAACAACTCTTTGCTGCAGTTGCTACAACTTCTCAATCCTCAAATGATAGGTCCAAATGAAGATGCACACAATGTCATTTTCTCAATCAAAACAATTGTTGTCAACATATCAATTGGATATAGATTCTTGTGAACCTTTTGAAGCACTAAAACTCCATCATCCAATGTTGATATGATGAAGTAATAACAAACTTATATATGCTTTGTCCTAGTATAATAAAAAAGATTCTTTGCCAAGTCAATATCACTCTAATTGTCATATTGTAAAACACTGTTCCCTCGCTTGTAACCCAATTCTTCTAAGAATAAAAACAATCATACCATCTCTTTGCTAGCTTCAATCATAGCAACATATTCTACCTCAATAGTGGAAAAAACAACTATCATTTGCAACTTCAAAACCACACTAACTGTCATGCCACTCAATGTATAACATATCCAGTAGTACTTTTTCTATCATAAGCATCTCCATACCATATTAGCATCTACATAACCCTATAATCCCAAGCTTGACTTGTTAAAACACAAGGCTAAATCTGTAGTACTTTATCATATATCTGGGAATCTTCTTCACTGCCTCCCAAAGCGACTTGTTTGGATTGCTCATGTACCTGCTTACAACTTCTATTTCATACACAATGTCTAGTCTGGTACACACCATGGCATGCATAAGAGTGCCAATTGTGAAAGCATAAAGCACCTTTACCATAGAGGCTTGTTCTTGCTCTATATAATGTGACTGTTCTTTAGATAGTTTGAAGTGACTAGCCAAATAAATACTTATTGGTTTGCATCATTCATGTCAAACTTGTTTAGCACCTTCTTCACATATTCTTCTTGTGACAGCTTCAAGACTTTATTGTCCATAGTAATCCTCATCCTAAGGATTTGTTTTTAACACCCAAATCCGTCATTGCAAATTCTTTGGACAAAACCTTAATAGATGGCAAGCCCCCTCCTAAAGGTGTGGGGGCAGAGAGCCAAATCCAAAATTTACAGTGTTGCAACTGTGAAGATTAGAGGGCCATAACATTCGAATTAGAGCTTCATTTAGGTCAAGAATTTCCAAAGTGAAGAGTAGGCATTGGCACTACAACGCCTTATTGTGTATCAAGTTTTCTTTTAGGAAAATGTCCTCTTTTTTGTGCAGCCCTATAAATACAAAATGTTAGGTCTTATTTGTGTAACTAAGAAAATATATAGAGAGAGAAAAAACTTAGAGAAATTATGGTACACAAATTTTTTCTTACAAAATTCTTCATCATAGTGAATTTCTACAATAGTGAATTTTCTTGTAAACCAATACCATTCCAAGGGTTTAGAATTTGATTATCCAGACTGTCTGACTACGCTACGTAACTCTCATAATCAAGGGAGCTAATGTTGATACCTGTTTTTTTGCAATGCACAAGTCTAACCCATACCTTATGATATGGTCCAAGGTAAGGTACGTGAATCCAAGCCATAAGGCATGGTTCTCTAAGTGAGTCGTGGTTTGGAAGGCCAAGGAACATAAATGGTCCTATTTAATTTGGTCTAGTTAGACTTTCAATTCACTTTAGAAGTTGTAAGTCTAATTGGAATTAGAATAAAATAGGTGTGGAGGAGATTAGAGTAAAATAAAGCCAAGGAGGCCCATTTAGAAGCCTAGGCTTAATGTTGGAAAAAGTCCATTTTTTGGCCCACCTAACACGTTAGCCATTATGACCTATTGGACACACTAGCTCAGCCATCAGATCAGCCTTCAGCAGTCCATCTGAGGAGACTCAACCATGTAGTCATGTGAACTCATATCACAAGAGACAAATTATCCCTTAATCAGGACGGGTCAAGAGGAGACCCAACCCCAAGGTCTAATCCTTGCTTGAAATGGTAAAGCAAGGCTCCCTCTTTTTGGATACCCTTGTAGCAGGCCACCTAAAGTGGCATTCCTAGGTTGGCTGGCCATTAAGGCTCTTGACAAACCAATCTCGTGCTAAAAGCCCAAAATTCAAACCTAGAGGAAAAATCTCCTGCGGTAAGAAATTGCCACTTATGGATGCTCCTACGAAACCAAACCTAGAACTTCCCCCAACCAATGTTTGAAGTGCAATACTACAAATTTGACCTTACACGACTCTCATTAGACGACTCTAAGAAACCGCAATCATAAGTCACATGGTATTTATTAGAATTAAATGACGAGTGCTTTAGAGGACAGTTTCTCAAAAACTGTTGTTTAATGCATTACTTTAGACGATGGTTTTTTTTTTTTTTTAAATTGTCATCTAATATACTTTACTTATCACACCCAATGAAAATCAAAACCTTGAGAACAATTCTCTCTTCGAAATCAAACCCTCCTAAGTGTCGTTCTCATCCTTGTTGTCCTTTTAGTCCCTCTCTTCCTCAACACCGTCCTCTCTCTCTCGTTGTCCTCATTGTTGTTAGCGTTGCTACTGTCATCCTCCTTCTCTCCCTCATCATCCTTTCTATTTATCTCTTTTTGAAACCTTCTTTCTCTACTGTCGTTCGTTACCTCTCTGCCTCCAGTGCCGTCACCATCCGTCTCCTCTTTGCCTCCATCTGTCCATCACCCTATACCATTGCCACACAGAGTGGTAACAATATTATTAGTTTTAGTTTAGTTTTGGTTTTGGTTTTAGTTTTAGTTTTGTTGATTTATTTTCTATTTTGTTTTATTAATTAGTTAATTGTTATTAGTTTTATTAATTAGTTTTATATCTTAGTTTTATTATTTTAGTGTTATTAGTTTTGTTAATTTATTTTTCTTTTGTTACTCAGTTTTGTTTTGTTAAGTAGTTAATTGTTATTAGTTTTAACTATTAATTTGTAAATTAGTTTTATTATTTTAATGGAATTGTTAGTTTAAGTTACAAATTATTTGTTGAATTTGGTAAATGCTAGTTTTAATTTTTCATGTTAGTTTTAAATTTAATGTCATTAGTTTTTATGTGTTAGTTTAAGTTTTATATGTTATTTTAGTGTTATTATATTTTAGTTTTATATATATGTTGGTTACATATATATATATATTGGTTTTAATATGTTAGTTTTAATTTATATGTTAGTTTTTGTGATATTATCATTTTAATGATTTTAATAAATGTTATTGCTTAAGAATTTAATATGTCAGATAATGAATTTGTCAAGGAGGAAATAACCAGAGAAGAAGATGCTTATAAGTTCTAGAAAAGGGAGCCATTCAATCCGATGTGGATGGAAACATAAGGGAAACTTTGATGAAAAAGTGTCAAAGTTGAGATCGAAAGGTGTTATAAAATATACCTGATGAAAAAAAAATCAATAGCTTGGAAAAGAGAGGAATGAGCTCCAAAGTTATTATGGATTTTTAATTCGAGGGCACGTCCCCATCACAACAAAGGATTAGAAAGAAAAGAGCAACAAAGACAATATAAAACGTGTTTGGCAATGTGTTGTTTGTATCCTTTACCGTTCTCGAAACAATGAAAAAGAAGTCGATGATAAGTGCCGCTAAGATGGAAAAGATTTTAGGTACAACCTAAAGAAGGCTTTCATTGAAGGCCAAGAAGATGACCCGAATTTTTTCAAGCTCCCCACAAAATTAGTTTGAAATTATCCTTCTACTTGTACTGACAAATGGAGGGATTTTGTGAAATACAAACTTAACGGGGAGCATAAGAAGTTGGAAAAAAAGCAAAAAAGAGAAGAGATGAATATGATCCCAAGCACTCGACGAGTCTTTGGGAGTATTCAAAAGCGGAGCATGATTAGGTAAGTAAAATTTGTTTATTTCATTTTATATAAAACTTTGTATATATAATGTTTATATAATTTAAACAACCTTACCTTTTAATGTAGATGAGAATACACAACATTACTACGCCTCCTTCGCGTCACGTTATTTGGAAGTTTATCCAACAAAAGTAGGATGGAATTGTTAAAAATCCAAGATGTAAAAAGATTGGCTAAAAATTTGTAAGTTATTCGATCTTTTTAGCTTTTAGTATTTCAAACCTTGTATTAACTATAGTTGATTATAACTTGTATCAATTTCATGATTAATAGGATGAGTACAAGGACCAAGCCCCCCAAGGCACATTCCAATCACAGGAGTCGAGTGATGTATTGACCACCACATCAGGTAATCTTGAACATTCGGGAAGGTTACCCAAGTCCAATACAATAAGCCACATGGAAACACTAGATTTCTAAAACCATGTAAGGTAAACATTCAAATATAAATATAGTTGTAATTGAAAATGCAATTGTTGTTATTTAAAATAATAAATTATTAACATCTTTTTTAGAATATACCCCTACAACAAGAAGACCAAGAATGTGGCTTTTTGTGCTAAGGTACATGAGAGATATTATAATGAATGAGGGACACACAAGTCTTGACAAGCCTAGGGTTTTATACCAATGAGAATTTGAGCGAGGTATAGGAAGAATGGGCAAAATTTGTACAACATTTCACTCGATAGAACTAATGAATTGAATTTTTATATTTTTGTACAAGTATTTATATTCTTATTTCATATTTTGTTGTGTTTTAATGTTTATAAATTATGGTTAATTTTATGCTATCAATGAATTATGAGGCCAATAGAAACAAATAAAATATAAGAATGCCATCCGTGGGCAAAGAAAATAAAGGCTAGACCTGTGATGGTCATTTTGGTATTAGACGACAGTTTTTGTCAAAAATCATCATCTAAAGTAGATATTGGATGGGGGTTTTTGTCCAAAACCGTCCTGTAAAGTAGACATAAACAAGCCTCAATAGCTCCAGGTCTACATTATATGACGGTTTATAATACATTTTACGTCTGTGGAATATATGACGGTTTGGATGACCGTCGTCTAATGTCTTGCGTGTCCGTTGTCTAATGTCTAGTGGTGGAAGACTTCCAACCAAACTAAACTCTATTTTCTCTATAATTACCACCTTCACCACCCTTAGAAAAGGTTAATACACCCCACACAACTCAAAAAGCCAATCTTGAATTAAGAGAAAGCATATCAAGCTCTATAACCACCATATTCTCTCCTCATCTCCATCATCTTCCCTACCTCAATACTCCATAACCACCGCCTCCTTTGAGCTAAAACCACCATACCACCACCTTAAACTACCATCAAACTACCTCAAAGCTTCCATAAACTTCATTACCGATCTTAAACAACGTAGAAAATATGGTTCCACGACCCAACTCAGCCATTGCCACTTGTTAAAAAACTCAAGCTTCCATATTTTTCAGCAAGTTCCATAGAAGTCCAAGTTTCAAACAACACTTCAACCTTCCCAAAACCACCCAAAAGCTCCCATAAATATCATCACTGATTTTAAGCCACGAAGGGTGTTGGGGGTGTGCTTAGGAAGAACAAGAAATAGTAGGTCAGGTCGGACCCAACCAGGCTAGTCGACGAGGTTTGTCCTAGCAGCCCTTCACATCCCTCACCATCTGGTCAGACCAGGGTCCCCCAAAGGTTGGCCACCACCAGCCAGGCTATGAGAAAAATGCCACCTTAGTATGAATCGAACGATCACATGTCCCTTGCTTGGCATCGGGCATCTCCTAGACAACATGGCCGCAGTCGAGTTGTTCACAAGCTCATGTACCATTGCCGTAGCCCTGGATGAGGTTATTCCTTTTGCCACAAGAATCGTGACACCTGTTACCAACCCTCTGACACCACCGTACAAAGCATTCAGGTCAAGGGTTAAACCCGCTTTACACCTGGGTCCAAGTGGTGAGCTATAAATAGAAGCATTTACTCCACCGTCAAGGTAAGTGAACTCTCTTTAACCTATCTTTACCCTCTCTCTGGACCTAACAAGTACTTGACTTGAGCGTCAGAGAACCTTTGGTTGGCACTACACCGGTGTCCCCCATTGACCTCCGAAGCGTTCCCTAACAACTAATTCACTCATTAATTTTTGGACCATGAATCTAGACTCTAGTAGTAGTACTTGTAGCATATCTTGAGCTATACTCTCCAAAACTTGTGCAATGGATACAAAACCTATCTATTTATTTTCGTTTTTTACAAAGAAAAAGTCATTTTTTTAAGGTTACATCTTTATGTAGCATATTTTCAACATGAATATTTACAAATAAGACTACAAATAAGACTGTTGAAAAGTTAACCTAATGGTTAAAACAATCTTTCTACAAAGAATAAAAAAATACAATTTCTCCCGTGGAAGTTCCTTTTTTTAAACAAAGAAAAGCTTCTTTTTTATTATTTTTTTATTTTTTAAGGAGAAGCGGCCTCTATTTGAAAGTATGGACCACTATCAAGCCAGTCCATTAAAGTTTATGGGTTGGCGTTCATTCCCCCCAAACCTTTTTAGAATTCGATCAGTCCTTGTTTCAGGCGCCCTAGATCCAACACGAGAATCTAACCGGTTGCCAGGGAGCACTCAGACACACAGAGAGAATGTGAACAAACAACACTCATAGTTCGTTGGATAAACAATGAAAATTGTTCATTTTCTTCTTTCCAAAAAAATTAATTAAACCCCCCAAACTCTCGTGTCAGCCTCTCATAAATATTCCTGTAATTTAGCGTCTCTTGTTCTTTTAATCTCTCCCTATAATATTTGAACTCAAAATTCAAACTGTTAAATATTATGCAAGACGGTAAACGCCAATGGTAGACTATTAAGAACTAATAATTGTTTTCTTTTTCATTTTTCCTTTTGCTTTCTTTCAATTGTCTGGTGCAACTATTACTTTTTTGAAAATAATAATTAGATTTTATAAAAATCATGGAGCTTTTGGTACATCTGTATCCGTTCGCAATGTTTGTAATAAAATAATGTCAAAATGTGTGTAAATTCTCATTTCTTTTTTGGATTATTTTCATACAAGCCTCACCAAATTATGCACCCCAAGCCAATTTGTCCCTGGATTTGTTCAAACCATTCAAAACATCCAATGATCTATACAAACCTTCCAAATTGCCCCTTCCATCTATTTCTGTTTATATGCTTAACGATTTTGGTGATATGGCACACTATTAAAATTGAAATAATTACATAATTGTACGTTTTAGTTTTAACTATTTCTCAATTTATCTTTCTATTCTTAATAACTACAAAGATATCCTGAAAATTTTAAAAACGTAAAAAATTAAATAAAACAATATGACTACCCTTAAATAGTTGAAATAAATATTTTATAGATTAAAAAATAAAAAAATCCTAAAATAAAACATCAAATTTCAAAAAAATATCATAAGTTTTATAACTTAAATTTTAAAATATACTTTTAATTTTTTTAAGAAAAAACATATATTTCATAGACAAACTAGGTTAGTCAAAAGTATTTTTATTTTATTTTCATGTTTTTAAGTCAAAAAAGCATGTAAAGGATAAAATTGAAGCAATTTTTTCAAATTTAAAATATATCTTTGTAGTTTTTAAAAATAGAGAGATAAAATAAAAAATAATAAAAGCTAAAAGATATAGTTATTTGATTAAACCTATTAACAATTAACTAAAATTTTCATTTCTGCTTAAATATATAAGAATGATTTAATATTAAAAAAATAAAGAGTAAATAAAACAACTAAGGAAATTTCTATCGGTTTAAGAAAAAAAAAAACCTTTACTCTTCCTCTTCTAACATGATCGTCTCCTACCTTTCCTTGCCTCCTCCACCAAATCTCCCTGACTCTAATCTCCTCATTCCGTTTCTCTACCTTCTTCAACCATTAAATTAGAGGCCATTATCAAAACGACCAGGCTTGCCTCATTGTCATGGATCTCGTCACCAGCAATGCATCCGCCTCCGCTTGTTGCTTACGACGGTATCCGAAAGGGATAAGGGCAGTTGGGGTTGCGGCGAGTCACGTGTGAATGAGGGCGACGGGGCTTGTGTTTCATGTATGTGGGGGTGGCCGCATGACAGCAATTGTGGGTGAACACCTTTGAGCTTTTACAGATCTGGGTTTTTATCTTTTTTCTTTTTTCAATTCGAGATTTTTTTGAAATAATTAACTTTGTATTTAGATGTGTTTGGATGAGATTGGATTTGAATTTGTTGTGTTGTTCTAAAGGTGTTTGAGTCTTGATATGATTTGGGGCAAAAGTCATTTTGTCCATTTTTTTAACTGCTCATTGTAATGGCAACAAGAAGAAACCGGAGAAGATAATTTAATACCTTTAATCAATTGTTAATGACGTGTCACTCAGCAAAACCGTTAGGTTTACAAACAGAATTAGAAGAGGGGTAATTTGAAAGATTTTTTATAAATTAAAAGGTATTTTGAATGGTTTTAAAAAATTACAAGACAATTTGATTAGGGTACATAGTTCAGGGACATTTATAAAAATACTCTTTTTTTAATTTTTCTTTTTTCATATTCTAAACTCTAGGCCATGCATATTTATTACCATCGCTCTCTAATAGTTCCAGATTATAAGGTCTAAAACTGGGTTGGCAATTTTCCAATTAGGCCACGCCTAGTATTATTTTAAATTCACTAACCAAACGATATATGACCTTTTTATCTTTCCAAGTCGCTGCATGACTTCCAATCAACATAATTACAACTGCTATCTCCTGTAAATAGAGCGGCTTTTATGATAGGAGACATTTATTATAACCATTTGCTAAGTCACTCTGAGATAGGGCCGGTAATTTTACATACGGTACGATGATACGATACAAAAACGACACGAAATAAACGAGTTTAGACCGTACATTTATTAATTGTGCCATAAATAGGTTGACACGAATAACACGAAAATAAACGAGTTGGATTTGTGCTAATATTCTAAACAGACCTTAACAAGTTTAATTAAACGGGCCGTAAACGTGTTGACACGGCACGACATGACCTATCCATTTATAACACATTTAAACTTAAAATAAAAATATTTAAAGTGTTTATAGTAGGTTAATATTAATTAGATATTAAGTTTTTATTAATTTTCTTTATTGGTTTTCTTAAAATTTTTTAATTTTTTTTTAATTTTTAGTTAAATGGTTCATAAACGTGTCATATGCATGTTGTTATCGTGTCAACCTGTCATGGCACGTTTAATAATCGTGTCGTACCGTGTTACGAGTGCCATAGGCGTGCTGTGTTCGTGTTTGCATTTCTAACACGTTTATTAATTGTGTCGTGTTCTTGTTTGGGCTAAACATGTCATGCAGTAAACGTGTCGACACGAACACTGCAAGAACACGTTTATTGCCACCTCTACTCTGAGGGCACAAACTAAGAAGTCCAATATTAAGATGCACAATTCAAAAGATTAGCTCTTATAGACCATTTCTCAAAAAATTTCATTTTTTGACCAATTATTTTATTCTGTACATCCATCTAAATCATATTACACAGTAAAAACAACAAATCCGTTAGAGAAATGAGTTCAAACAAAAATTGCTATAGTACAACAAAGGTTATTACAAAGTTTTCTTTCATGAAATTTAAGGGTTTGCTTAGTATACGGGTTTAGAATTGTATGATGTTAAACTTTATAGTTTAGACTAGTAGTTTAAATAATGGTTTTGAATTGGTATTTGAAATATAAATATTGAAAATACGAATAAAACATTACATCAACTTTAAAACGAGAAACTGATGTTTAGAAAACTATGGTTTGTAAAGGAAAAAGGTTACAACAAAGGTGGTAACAATGTTTTTTTTCCCCATAAAATTTAAGGGTTTATTTAGTATATGGGTTTGGAATTGTGTGATTTTAAACTTTGCAGTTTAAACTAGTAGTTTTAAACTATGTAGTTTAAACAATGGTTTTGAATTAGTGTCTGGAATATAAATGTTTAAAACGAGAATAAAACATTACATCAACTTTAAAATGAGAAACTGATGTTTAAAAAACTATAGATTGTAAAGGAAAATGAGAATTAAAATGGTTTTTATTATAGAAAATGGCTCAAAACCATTAGAATTTATAAGGGTCAAGTTTTTAAAACTGACAGTTTAGCCCGTTTTAAACGATACTTATTGTTTTAAACGATTTAAAACTTACGTTTACCAATAGCCCGTTCTTGTAGGCATTTAGGTTCAAAACCACTTACAGAGCGTTTAAAAAATGAGTTGAAACTAAAAGCTAAAAATGAAAGTATTATAGTATGTGTGAGCTTTACATTAAAACATATTTTTGTTTTAAATTGTAAAATATAAAACTTTATACTATCTGAAACTAATAAGTTAAGATCAAGTTTACCAAACACCTTACTGAAATGTTCTAAATACGCTCATCAAATTATAAATTGTTATAGTGATTTAAGCTCAAACACTTGTTGAAGCCAAAATTTCCAAGCAGGCTCAACCACACAACACAACATGCACACACTCCCTTAAAACAAGGAAAATTAAAACCAAAAAAAAAAGATGAACAATACATTTCCAACCCAAGTGCCCAAATGTAATGCAACACGTGTCTAAATGGATCTACAAGGTTGTGTAAACACTGAGAGGAATGTGTCGCAGAATATGTTTTTCCTTTTAACGCAAAAACTCAAAAAGCCCGCGAATGACGGCCGAAAATGAAATGAAGAAAGAAAAAATATATAATATAAAAAATAAAAGAAAGAAGAAAAATGGAAAGCACCTTTGAAAGACAGAACGCCATAAAAGGATTAATTAGGATTAGGAAAGAAACTTTGTAAAGATTTTGACTGACCAACAAAAAAAGGGGTTTAGGCAGGCCGGCGGCCTGGGGGCAGATATCTTTGATATTTGATAATCAAACAAGCCGACCAGGATAGAATCACTTTCCACCACCCTCTCTCTCACAATTATATATATATATATATGTATATATATATATGTATTATATATTTCACCTTTAAACCTTCCATTTGCCCAAAGCTCAACCCAGAAAAACTGAAAAAAAACCTCTTTTCCAGTCACTTCCTAACAGCTAACTCTCCTCTCTTAGGACTGGCCTTTTGCTTTGACAAAAAGGTAAATTTCTTTTGTTTCGTATTTTGTTTTCTTTCTTTTCTTCTTTACATACATTATTATGCAAGTACGTATTTACGTCATTGTTATGGATTTTGGGACGAGTTTTTGGCTCTCTGATCGGAAACTGCACTTGGGTTTCTTGAATGTCGATTGATTGAGGATTTGGGTTTCAGATTATTAGCATAATTTTGCTGAATACTGATGGTTTTTTTTTTTTTTCCTTAATCCGTTTGAGTTTTCGTTGTCGGTGCTTCCTTTTTCTTTTCAACGTGAAACGATTGATTGAGATTTTAGCTTGTTTCAGCTCGTTATCATTCTTGTTACTTTTTTTTCCCTTATGTAGTAGAATTTCATTTCCAATGTAAATGATGGAATATGTTAAATAATGTTATATCTTATACCTGCTAAGTTACCTACCCTATATCTTCATTCCCTGTGGACATGACAATATGATCTATGCCTTGCCAATATTAACTCATGAAAGTTAAATTTTGCACATTTTTTAAAATATTGTGTATTTTCTTCCCTATTTAATCTTTTATTCCAAAATCCTCATCGGTCTCTGCTGTTTGCAACAGGTTCTATTGATACACATGTTGAACTAAAATGCTGTTATTGAAATCTACAAGGCAAAGCTTTTTTGAGTAAATTAGCCTCTCTGACTGTGTTTGTGTGCAACGGAGTTTTGGTATTTTTGTGAGAGACTATAGTTAATTTCGTTCACCCATGTGGCCTTTATATGTCTTGTTTAATAAGACTTTTAGGTCAGAGGAGGATCGAGTGTCGGAGAGAGAACATTCAAGTTTCTTTGAATCCTTCCTGCATGAGCAGCCATCCGGTAATGGCAAATTGTATGGTTCTATCTTGCACCGCTCGCATTTCATAGAAGTGAGTGTACCACTTTTTTTTTCCTCTGTTTATTTTGCTGATAACCCATTTAGGACTATAAACTTTGCCAAGTTTTTCAATTGTAGTAAAGTACCTAACATAATGTTTCAATTGTTAAATGCCATGGTGCTTTGTAGGTTCCCCACATAAATCAGTTATACTATTGGGATTGTGGTCTCGCTTGTGTTCTAATGGTTTTTAGAACTGTTGGTATCAACAGCCGCAACATCGAGTCGCTTGCAGAGCTATGTTGCACTACGAGGTAGTTACTTGAAACTTAGTCTCGTTTTCTATATATAACTTCATTTCAAGGGTGCGTCTTTGATTTATTGCTTGAAATCCTATGTACATGATTGCATCTGTAGCTTAAGTGTATCCAGTCTTAACCATCTTGTTTTATTAACCTATTGTTTACAAATTTGCATCCGGTTGTGGTTTATTTGGGAAGTTGAGAACTTCTGAAACCTAAAATGGTTTGGGAATGTTGAAGATTTGCTGAACGTGGAATGTAAAATATTTTGCTGAACCTAGATTATTGCAATTCTCATTCTCTATCCTATGGATGTAGCTTAAGATATTTGAAGTAGTTTAGGGAATTTGATGGCAGCTCCTCCTTTTGTCATGTTTTTGCTTTCTTGCTTATGTTGTGTTCAGTGGAAATGATTAGTTTTTTCACAATTTAAAGTAGTTGGTAAACTAATCGAACATGATTCTTTGGTGCTCAAAGAATCTGCAAGCCTTTCGTTATATGTTACTCTGTGCATGGATAGTTCTCTCTCTCAATGTTTGATTGTCTTGAACTGGCACTTTGAGCAGTGTTCCTGGTGTTTTTCACTTTCTATATGCCTTCATTGCATTAAATGAGTTATGTTCTACAGTTGTTGTATGAGTTGGGTCTAAAAATAGGGACACCCCAAACATTAACAACTTTTTGATCATGTAAAGGTTCGAAAAACCCTTAGGTTGATAAAGCCTAAAGGTCATAACTCATCTAATGCCGGACGGGCATACAGAAAACACAAATGAGCTTGATTAATTCAATTAACAACAACAAAATGAGCTTGTGTTTGGCCCCTGTACTGGTCATGTGGATGCCGAACTTGTCTGTAACTTGGAATATAGTTGAGTCTAGAGTATTATACATTTTTATGTGAATATTGGCTTAACGCCATATTTAGGTTTATACTTAATGCGTCCATCCCAACTAGATAAAAAGCTGATATCAGAAAATTTTTATACAACTCATTGTTGATACTTTGTGCGCAGCATTTGGACCGTTGATCTGGCATACATATTGCAGAAATTTTCTATCAGTTTTTCCTACTACACGGTAACATTTGGAGTGAATCCAAATTATTCTGTTGAGACATTTTACAAGGTGATTCGCGGTTGTCCATAGTTTTTTTTTTTTCTTAGTGGCTAACAGGCTATGTCATAGTATTAAAAAATAACCCGATAACAAATTTTTTTGTGTTTTTTGAAAAGATATTTTCTCCGTTTTTTGTTGCTGTTATTTTAACAGTGAAGCTAAGCTCTCCTCTTGTATGTGTTTGTATCTTCTGAAACCAACTCTTCTTGAAGTCAGTAGAAGCTGAATTTATGGTTTGCCATATCTTTTTTCTGCCGGTTAAGATGTCTGTTTCATATGGATCCTCTGCAATTTATGGGTTCATATAGTTTATTTACTTGTTAATTTTTCACTCCCTTATGATACTCAAACATTCAGCTTAAATATGTTGCAGGAGCAATTACCTAATGATCTGTTACGAGTTGATACGTTGTTTAAAAAGTCACTGGAAGCTGGAATCAACATACAGGTATAAGCCATATATTTGAGTACGCAGCCCTTTACGATAATCGTATTTAAATTGTATAGTAAATTGAAAATACATATTGCCTATAATGCTCGTTTGTCTTCTACAGTGCAGATCAATCAGTAGAGAAGAAATTTCGCTTTTGATCTTGTGTGGGAAATACATTGCAATTGCATTAGTGGACCAACAAAAATTGAGGTCTAATTCTCTTGTAATCTCCTCTACCTTTTGTTTTTCTTAGTCTGCAAGTTTATGTTTGGTCTTCATGTTGTTCAATTTTTAAGACATTGATATCAATATATAAATACACACTTTATTATATGACTTTGACCTTTGCATCTCCCCCCTAATTTCTTGTGCATTTAGGCATGTTTAAAGCCTTTTGTTTCCTGAAAAGAAATTACATATATAATTTGCTAATTGTAAGTGTATCTGCCATAATTTTTTGCTCTAGTCGCTCTTGGCTGAAGGATGTTTTTGTAACAGACTTCAATGACAGCAATTCCAATTACACTGGTGAGTAACACTTCTTGTTTTGATGTGTATATGTAATATAACTGAGTCCGTTCTTTTTAGTTTGAACCCCTTTTTTAATTATTTCCAGCCTTAACTATTTGTTCCTTACCATTTCTTGAAATTTACTACGCCGTAATCTATATTTGTCTTTAGTTTCTGTTTGCTTCATATGAATTTCGATATGCATTTAATTTTTTCTTTTCTTTTCTTTCATAGGTCATTATGTGATTATATGCGGCTACGACGCTCTTACAGATGAGTTTGAAATACGAGATCCTGCCAGTGCCAGGTATAGTCGCTTTTGTTTTGTGGTTTGCATCTCTATCTATTAAGCTGAATGAAACTAGGGGGGCAATCCTCCAATGTGCTAAGTATTGCAGTTGATAATAAATGTTACGAAATCAATACGATAGAAACAAATAACAAAAACAGATAGAATTTACGTGGAAACCCAAAACGGGAAAAACCACGGGCAGAGGAGAAGAAAATCACTAAACTCGTGAAGATTACAATGGAGGCGCTAAGGAGGCTCGAAAATGGGTAAAAACAAGCCCTAACGCAATACATCATATAAATAGGTATAGGTAAAACCTTATGGGCCAATAATATAAACTAACCGGCCCAACAATGACGGTCCGTACCACTACAGATCTCATGAAAAATCCCATTTTTGTTTTTCATCACAATTTGTCGCACCACGAGCTTTTCGGGTCGGGCCAAATTAAATTCGGGTCACCACACTCCAACAATAAAGTCAAGGGTTAGTCTTATTCTTAGTTCTTGAACAACAGGCCAAATTCTATTTTGGTCTTTCACTTTTAAAATGTTCCACAACGAGTCCCTAATCTATCAAATTGCCTCAAATTAATCTATTGTCAATCTTGATACCAAAAGGCTTCCGAGGACCATGAATTGGTTTAGTAGGATTTAATTTCATAATTTTACATGCTAGGGCATTGATTGTTAAGAAGAAAACCGTACTTATTTTTGTTGAGATTTTAACAGTTGGATTGACAGAATGACTAATTTAAGACCGTTTGGTAGATCAAGGACTCATTCCAGGACATTTAAAAAATCATGGACTAAAAAGGGATTTAGTCTGTAATTCAGGAACTAAAATTGAATTTAACCCAAAAGTCAAATCAAATGGACATGACCTTTCGAGCATATTTTTCTTATTGTTGCATCTTTTAAGTTCTTTACCTGCATGAACTTTTGGATTTATAACCCTTTTGGTTAATCATATATTACTCTTGAAAGTTATCTTTTTGAGCTTCTTTTGTCTAACGTCGGAAAGCAACAAAATATATGGTGCAGGAAGCATGTTAAGGTCTCGTCACATTGCCTTGAGGAAGCCCGCAAATCCTTTGGTACTGATGAGGATCTTCTCTTGGTAATTTAGTCTTTCTTCATTATCAATCTTTGCATACTTTCTTACCAGTATACAGATCTATTACTCGCTGGCTTAAAAAATAAGCATATTGATTAGTTTCATAAATGCCCTTGAACTAGGCACCCATAGTTCAACATGCACTCAAATATTGTAAAGGGTTCCTTTCAAGGTTCAAAACATCCCATGCAGTAATCTAATTACATATGTGTCCCATGAAAAATCAAATTTGTGTCAACTTGTCCCCCGATCTCTTAAACATTGTAAGGCAGGTTAACTTTTTTAAGCATTTTGTGTAAACTAGCAAAATTTTGCTCAAACTCTAAATTTTAGCGTTATTCTTATATTCATGCAGATTTCTTTGGAGAAAAGTGATAAGCAACTTGGCCCTTCCAGACAACGCCCTCCTCATATCAAAATTGGTTCTTGACATCTTTTCTGGGATCTGCCAGATTGTTGGGTCTTGATTTATACAATATTACAGCCTGTTGTATATTTGTGCATTGAGATATAATATTTTGCGTTTTGATTTGTGATCCCAGCTTCAATCATGACCTTTTTGGTTTATGCTTGGGATCATATGCGCTGATCTTAGAATTATATTTTTATAACATATCAGTGTTCAATATTATATGTATATCATACCTTGTAATAGTGTTGTAAATTAACCTATTCTTTTGTAATATTGTATCTTTGTCCAGATTCTTGTGGCGTACTTATGTCACCTTTAATAAATTGACATCTTTTATGTTTCGTCTTTGACTGTCCTTCGGCGCCGAAAGTTCCTCTGTCACGCATCTTTACTCTGACAAGTCATACGTAAGAATAACATCTGGATCATAAATTTATAACTGTTCTTTACCTTTTTGATACCTTCGAGAGCACGGTGCTGACGAAATGATGGGACTTTTTTTTGTCCTCCCTGATGCGGGATGCATGCTGGCTGATGGGTGCTGAACCTCCCTTTGCTTTTATAATCCGGGTTTACTTCTGTCCAGGCTGGTAACCTTTCCGATGTCGCGATGATCTGGGTGGCTGGCGATGATCTCGGTGGCTGCCTCTGCTTAGGAATGGGTCCATATGTGGGGTTCAGGAGGAGGATTTCGACTCCCAACTCTTTCTGGATCAAGGTTGTTATTTTTTTATTGATAGATTTTTAAGAGGATATTACCTCAATCAATATAATTATACAAAAGCTTTAGAGGAAAAAGACTTTTTTTTTTAAGGTAAGACAAAAATGACATTTCATCATCATCATGTTGTTAAAACATTAGGATATCTGCTACTATATTTATAAATACATAAACTGTTTGGTAATTTTTTAAAATAGATAAAAATAATGTTGTTTTAAAAAACTAAATTTTTTTAAAAATTATATTAAAAATATTTTTAAAATTTTTACCCCAAAAAACTTACAAAAATATTTTCAAAAATTTTCAAAATAAAACCAAACAGTGTCTTTATGTCTTTAATGTATATGCATGAATTTGTGCTTTTAAAATGTTGAAATTATATCTTGTCCTTTTCTAATCTCATAAAATTTACCCAAATTCATCAATAATGTTAGATTTTGTCAAAAAATGGTCTCTTTTTTTTTATATAAAAGAAATTGTGCATATGACTCGGAATTTGAGTTCTGTTGTCCATTTGGTTGAAACGAATTGGCTTTTCTTGACATGGCATCATGCTTTTGCACTTGGCCCTAAGCCGCGATAACTACCCGCCTATAGAGTAACATTATTGAATACTAGCTTTGTGATTTTTCGTTCAAATAACTGTCAAGTATTTTAATAAGGGTTTAGTTTTATTACAAAAAAATTGCGTTGCCTTAATCCAACATTAGTGGTTAAATACGTGTAATTAGAAAATAAACAGGTGTAATCTGTCTGATAAAAAAAAATGGAAGTATACTCTCAGCATTAAAAATAAATAAATTAGTGCTTTTGGATTTTCGATTAAAGCAATAAGATTTTTGCTGTTATTCAATTAGTGTTTGAAAATCTAGAGAAATGACTCAATGAACCCTTTTCATAACACTCAAAAGATTTTGGCCATACTCCTCTAGATTCCCTTCCCTGAATTTTTCAATATGTGATGCACTTGGTAAATTAGGTTCGTTTTACCTTTAAAGTCTAATTGTCAACGCAAAATAAGTCATGAATATCCAAAATTATAACGTTCTAATATAGAAATTGATGAGACAAATAGCCTATGGTTATTGAATCAGCATGTGAATCCGGTTTGTAAATATTTTACATATGTCTCAAAATAATATCATTAAAATAATTACTATATAATTGTGTAGTATAAAAATAATATTATCAAAATAATAGGCTCTTTACATATACGCCACAAAAATAAAGTTTAGATTGATTGTAGACATTAGATGTATAATTAAACTGAACTAGATTAAAATGTGATTCTTGGATGAGTTAAGAGTAATCAGGCCATCAAATCAACGTTATTAGGCCCTAACAACTTCACAAACAAGGTTACATCATCGATAATAATTAAAATGAATCAGCAAAGTAAATTTGAAAGTAAAATGAAGTGAAATAAAGATACCACATGGATTTATAATAGTTTACTCTTAAATAGAGCTACGTCTCTATTCACGATGACTTCACTACGTAATGAACTTGTTAAAGTTATGTGTGTGGAGTCTGGTTCTAAATCTGAATGCTCTCGAATGGTGACCATAACCTCTATTTATAGTGGTTACTTTCAAGATCATGAACTTCAACTGATGGGAAGAGTGGGCCTTGGTAATGCTTATGGTAGTGAAACACGTGTCAATCTCTCATTGAGCGCAAGTTTCGGACCATGTTCTCATGATTTGTTTCGTGAGTCTGTGGATCTTCCTTGTCATTTTTGAGCCCAAATTCAACATGTTGATTCAAACGAGCAAGGAGTTGTAATTATGTTCAACCCTTAATTGTCTTTGATTGTCCTTGTATCGATTAGATCAAACAAAATATAACTATTGAACCAAACAATACTAATTTGTCTTTATCGAACACTTTGAACCCTCCTAGCGATCAATTCTGATAAGCACGATTGAAACTTGTAAATGTAACATTTACTAAAAATATTTACTCTGTCTAATTTATATATAAGAACAGTTAAAAATAATGATTAAATCGTTAATGAATCATTTACCAAAAATATTCAATTTGTTTGATTTATCTACAAGAATTGGTAAATATCATGTGTAAGTTGTAAATGAGTCATTTACTAAAGATATTCAGTTTGTTTGAATTACATAAAAAAGCAGGTAAATATCATGTTTAAGTTATAAATGAGTCATTTACCACGTAAATGTAACATTTACCAATAATATTCAATCTGTTTAAGTTGCATAAGAGGAAGTAAATATCACATTTATATGATAAATGTTCTGTTTACTAACATAACATCATATGTGTTTCTAGTTGTAAATGAGTCATTTACCATGATTTAATTTAAAAGTATTTTAGTCAGAGACATTAAATCTTAGCTATGCATATTTTGAAACAGTTTTTGAGTCACATGCATAAATCAATCCAGCAAAAAATTATATAACATGCCACATAAATATCTTTAATTAATCGCTATTTAACACAGGACATTTTCACAATATTTTGTGTATTGTTTTGTATTGAATTTCAATTTAACAACAATATAATATTGTGATTTTAATTCTTCCTCCAAATTCACCGGCAATGCAACGCTTCGGCCCATGGGGACCTGGCCCATTCTGATACAGTCTAGGCTCAATTTGAGCCTAGCAATAATGTTGTACTAGATGGGCCACAACCCCCGAAGAAGTCCTCACTGCAGACACCTTGCGATGACCCCATGGGCCCAATCTGCGCCCATACTCGAGTGGTTTGTTAATTGTGTCTATTTTCTAGGGTTCAGATTTAAACAAACGCATGCATAATATCATGAGCCAATTACTTCTTCTTCTTCTTTTTTTTTTTTTTGCCCACCTTTTTTTTTTTTCAAGCTTCAATTTAGCTCATGAACTGCTTGGCAAAATCTTAAATGTGACCCCACCATTATTTTAGGCTAAAGCCTTAAACCATTTTCATGGGGACTTCGTGTCACCAATCCCTGTTTTAGGCCTCATGAAAGGTGCATGCCCCTGCCCCAACCTACCCTACAAATATATACATATATACACACACACACATATATATATATATATATATATTTGTGACATGGCCGCAATTCCATGCGTGACACAGAGAGAGAGAGAGAGAGAGAGGTCAAATATTTGCTAAGTGGGGTTATAGTCCTTGTTTTAAGGCTATCCTTTTAGACAGTTTTGAGACGGCCATTTAATTAATTTTTTCTCAACAAAAAAATAAAATAAAATAAAAAATTGCACCTTGCACTAGATGCTGGAGAACACAGGTTGTGGGGTTGCACAAACTCATTAGTTTAATGCAAAGCCAAGTCCATCCCTTTTTGTTTTATGGGTTAAATTAACCGTCCTCTTTAGAAAAATAACAAAGTCTAATGCTAATTTAAATATATGTGACAATGTATTCTTATCGGAAATTGGGTTATGGATATTAATTGATAATTATTATATTAAGTTGATGATTTGGGAGAAAGTACAGCCATGGAAGGCTGAGTTGGGTCGAAGTGCGGAAAGAATAAAATTGTAAGTGGAAAGTGGACAGTTCCGAGTCCCAAGAATCTCTACATTCTACAAACAACAAAGATACCGGCACTTGAAGCTCTTTTTCCCTTAGAACATGGGACAATGTCTCTTCCTTGCACAAACCCCAACAGCTCTTTTTTGTGTCATATTGATCATCTCTTAATCAATTGTCATAGCACTCTAAATTAATTTTCCTCACTTTTTTTTTTTAGCTTTATCAATAATAGTACTACGAACAATGATCTTTCTTACATAAAAATCTTTAAATCCGTATTTTGCGGTCGAAGTAAGGCAAACTTGAGGGCCAAATTGAAATGTGACCATAAGGGAATGTTTCTATAAAGATGCATGCAAGCTAGAAGATAAAAGGAAGGCATGTGCAGTGGGTGATGCCCATGATACTATACGACAATTTTAGAGAAGTTTGCTTTTATTCTAATAATGAAAATAATAAAATAAATAATTAAATGAAAGAAACATAACGTGGAACGTGTCCTTGGACGTCATGCATGTTGTACAGATTAAGGTTGCGACAGGGGACATGCTCTTTGGTCATGCGTTTCTGTCAGGATCCAATCTTGGCTCTTGGGTGCCCAAGATCAAAGAAAACTTGGCTTTTTCATGAATACAATTTGAGGTCCAAATTCAATGTAAATAATTCCCCTAATAGCTGTTCTTGGCATCATTGTTATTGACTATATTTTTTGCTTCTTTTTTCCTTTTGTTTTTCTTTGTATAATGAAGGTATAAGTAATGAGCTTGTGACATATGATCCAAATGCAAATATGGATGCCTTATACCCCGCAACTTACAAATTGTAAACTGCGTGGGTGACAGATTTTGGATCTTTCAGTTTCAGTGACAAACAATCCCATATTTATTGGATCCAGCAATTTTGTTGGGATTTTATACACATAAGAGAATCTCCCTTAACGCCTAATAATTCCTATAGTTTCTGTTCTAATAAAACTTCTTATAGTTCAAGTTTCATAACGTTTATGTTATTTTATTATTTTATTTAAACAAAAAAAAAAAGAGTTTGGGAATGAAGTTTTAACATTTAGAGAAATGTGTATTCATATACCGACAGAATAGTATTACAAACGATTATGCTGTTTTATTCATTAGGAGGGGCATAACAGTAATTTTATTCTCGAGCAACTTAATTAATATTGCTAGCTAATAGTATTCTACAACTAATTGATTCATCTTATTAAATTAGTCTTACAGTAATTACAAACCAAAAAAATTTCGAGTTTAAATTACCCTATCTATAAATGATCTCCCAATTATCTTTTCCAATTTGAGTACTTGTTTGATTTATTTGGATTTTGATGACCCTCTAACTCTATACGAATGAGATTCGTTTGTATACTGCAAATAAAAATTACAGATATAGTCAAATGGTAAAATTCTTCTTTGCTAATTTGAAGATACACATTCAATTCACACCATATGCGCAAGATAACGGGCTAAAGTATTTAATTCAAACGTATTTAATTTTATACATAGGATAAAGAATTAATTATAAAGGTATGTAGTTGATTTTGCAAGAATTTTGTTTTATAACGCTTTCTTTTTTCGCTTCAAAGAACTATTATAGGGGTGGTTAGGAGGTGAGTTGAAGCTGAGTTTGAGCTAAAAGTCCTGTAATATGCCAAAGCTTTGCATTATTGCATATTTTTGCTTTACACTATAATATCTAAGAGCTTTATACTACTTGAATTGAAAGTGATAAGTTTCAACTGATTTTATCAAACACCTTGTAAATGATGACATAGTTTCAAGCCTTTTTAACGTACATCTTCAGGGTTTCTGTGTTCTCTATTACTCGACCAGTGTGATCTTTTACCAGAAAGAGCTTCATATTTAATAGTACATATTCTTGCTTCATGTTTACTCAATTATAGGCCTAGAGATAACATTTTAGCCTAATTGCTCGAGTATGCAGCATATATAAATATTATATATATATGCCGTATTTATGTATGTGTATTTTATATGTATAAATGCATATATATTCGTCAATATTATATATTTCTTGGGTCTCATGAGCGGATCATGTGGTCATGGTAGAGGCCAAGCAACACGAGAATGTTTGCATGTGAGATGTTCCTTATCTATCAAGAAGCAAGTTATTATGGAATTGCTTAATTGAGAATCTTTCAAGCTTTCAAAATGTTATTGAGACATAAAATTAATTAGAAGAAGACGTCATTGAGAAGCAAAACCTATAATAAATGGGAAGATTGACGGAGTCACATGTTGCGAGATTTAGAGTAGTGATGTCTAAGATTTAAAGCTGAATAGCTTTGGAGCCTAGAGCAGGTACCAACAATCAGTGTTCTTTTTGGTCTAAAGATAAACGACAACAATATTTGTAATAGAATATTAGTCAAAGAGAAGCTTTACCAGCAAGGTACTAAATTTAGGGTTTATTTAGCAATGCTGTTTAGAAAATATGATTTTAATTGTTATAGTGTAAAGCTCTTATACAATACAATGCAAAGCAAAAATAGGCTACAATGTAAAGCTCTCACATGTTACAGTAAAATCGTTTTAACTTTTGATTCTAACTATATTGCCAAACATCCTCTTAAATTAAACAATTGCTAGGCCTGTTCCAACTAAGGCAACTAAAGTGCAAGGAATGACATCAGTTCATTGGTTCATCGGTGTAGGGTAAGTTTCCTCCGTCTCTCCTTTTACCCTTAGTTATATTCACATCCATGACCTCCTAAAAGATGAAGCTATTTTAGGCTCGGAAAAAAAAGAGTCAACCAATACTTTTGCACCTTTTGAATTTACTATTTTTTTACTAGTTTGCCTCCCTTGAAATTTTCTAATTGAAATATGTGTACACATAGAAATTTTTAAAAGTATTTAGTTATGCCTTAAGTTTTGACTTTTAAATCTATCATAAATAGATTTGAGATTCCGAATAAAGAAACAATCAAATATATTACTATGTGTAGACTTATAATTAAATTTTTTAAGTAAACTTATATGCAGAACGGGTTGCGTTACCCTATCGTTTCACATTAAGAGAAAATTGAAAATCTATAATATATTATAAAAACTGAAAGCAAATTCCATTAGCTTAAATGTAATATTTAATAACAACAACATTCACTACTAGAATTAGTCACTTAGACAACATTTAATAGACGACGATTTTCTAGAAAACTTCGTCATAAATTACACGGCATTTACTACTAATAAATGTAGATTGCTCTAGACGACGGTTTCTCAAAAACCATCGTCTAATACATTACTTATGACGACAGTTTTGAAGAAACCGTCATCTAATATGCTTTAACAATCGTGCCCATTCGAAAATAAAAACCTAGCTCTCTTAGCGCCTCTTTCTTTTCAATTCTAATATCCTTCTCTCTTAACAATCGTGCCCATTCCAATATCCTTCTTCGATTCAAAGAGAACATGACTTCAATTTCTTGTTTTATGTTTTCCCTTTTTTTTATGATCAGCTTCTCTGATTTTTAAGAAAGGAGGGCATGGGGAGAAGAACAGTGAGAAACTGTAATGACCTGTAACTGTACCTAGCATGATATTGTCCGCTTTGAGCATAAGTCCTCGCGGTTTTGCTCTTGGGCTTCACTTTAAAAAGTCTCATGCCATTAAAAGGTGGTGTCCTTACTTATGAAACATTACTTACGACCATTCCCAAGCAATATGGGACTATACAACCCACACTTTTTTGGTCTTTTTCGCCTCAAAGAAATTATAGTTTTTACAATCATCTCACCTTTGGGGACCCAACTTCCTCGTTGACCATAATTTTGGCTGGGTCAAGGCTTTGATACTATCCGCAATGATCCGCACATCTACTTGGTATGATATTGTCTATTTTGGGCTTAAACCTGCACTATTTTGCTCTTGGGGTTCACTCCAAAACGTATCATGCCATCGGAAGGTAGTGTCCTTGCTTTGAACCATTACTTATGACTATTTTCTGGTGATATGGGACTGCATTACTCATCTTTTCTTGGCTCTCTTCACCTCAAAGGAATTATGGTTGTCATAGAACTAGTAGATGAAAACTAAAAGTGAGGTTTTAATTTTCTTTTTACTACCTGGGATGAATGGATTATAGAAATTCCACTTCAATTTTGTAAAATATTTCAATCTCTTATTGAAGAAATAGGTTAGAATTTGGTTTTTTTTTTTTTCAAGGAAAGAAAAACAATTTGTCTTTGAAAAAGAAAGCAAAAGGTTGCATATGAGCTCCACACCTAACAAACTTTTTAAGTGGCATAGAAGGGAATTTTTCTAATTTCAATCTCATTTTTTTGCTCAGCTTAGGTTTTGATTAGTTAATGAGGTGATTTTCATCAATTTAACTAATTTGTTATGCTTTTGCATGATTCTAGATTTTAAATTTGAAATTTAAAATTAAAAAAAATATAAAGTACAAGAGAACTTTTATACTCTTTCTCTTTCTAAACCACACCTTCTCACTCTCATGCTCTCTCTTTCTCGTCTAAGCAAATGTCCCTCACGATGAACCAGCCAAACTTTCTTGAAATTATTTGCAATTTATGAGAAATAACACAAAACGAAAAAGCGTCCAAGCGGTTTGGCGGTCTCTTCCATCTCAAAAGCCCTATTCGCACTCTTTGCCATCTTGACTTGCCAAACCGTCAAAGGAGAATCGAAGACAAGCTTTGTCAAGTTGTACAGGGAGAAAGACCAAACAATCCTCTACAGCCACTACCACGTTGATGACCAAATTCCAAACATATCTTATTACAACAAAATTCTTAAAGAGAAACCGGCGCCACCAGAAATGAGGACTTCTTTTGAGACCACGATGAGAACGCCATCGAGGTAGCCAAAGACATACAAGATTAGAGTGAATTGGAACACAGTTCGCGAGCTATCACTATTGGAGACTGATCATTAGACAACGGTATTTTAAACCATCGTCTAAATATAAGATGAAGTAAGCTAAAGTGTCTCTAATCCAAATTTATAATATGTAGTCTATTTTTATGAGGGTTTTTAAGTGTCATCTAAAGTCTTCCTGGACGCTATTTATTTACATTAGATAACAATTTCTAACCGTTATCTAATACACATATTTGAAGGGGTTTTTTTGCAGAAACCATCATCTATTATGCCTTAAAAAACTCGCAAAAAGAACAATTTCTTCAAGTATTATTCATAAATTCTTTACATCTTTCAAAAACATATCTTACGAATTCTCTTTGTCATAAATAACCAATATGAATGTAATATATTTATTTTTAAAACCATAAATAGAGTTTCTCTACAAAATCTTAGAACAAAAAATACTTAATCAACTACAAAGAAAACTTTAAATCCGAGCAAAAACAACTTAAATTCAAAGAAAGCAAAGTGTGCAAATTTTGGTGCTCAACAGGATGGCGACAGTGATGCATATATAATATATGTATTTCCAAAACCATATCCAAGGTTTCACTACAAAATCTAAGAACAAAAAATATTTAATCAAATACAAAGAAAAACTATAAATTCGAACAAAAACAACTTAAATTCAAAAGAAAAAGCAAAGTACTCAAATTTTTGTGCTCAATGGGGTGGCGATGACGATGGCAACAGTGACAATGACAGATATGAGGATCTTGGTGGCTGTAGGAATTGAGGAATTAGAATAAAAAGTTCAGAGACAAGGAAGAGAGAGATAGAGAAAACCTAAAGAGAGAATGGGATTTAAGAGAAAAAAATTTAGAGTTTTTAAGCTAAATAGAGTGGAAGTGTAACGCTCCTATATGGGGGTTAACAGTTTTTAATGAATTAAAATAAAAAATCATAAATAAAAGTAAAACTTTAAAAATAAGGTTGCCCGGGACTTAAACGAAAACTCTCAAATCAAAAATAAAAATATAAACGACAATAAAACTACAGTTAAATGTTGCACCTTAAATTTAATAATATAAAACTATCGTCATCATCATTTCAACCCTCAACATATGTTAATACAGTCACAGAAAGTAACAATCGATACTTATATTTGCATGAAGAACATTCTCAACAAATGATACAATTCCATCAAATACAGCTATATAGCTTCTTCAACTATGTATCTTGTCACCACCTCACACATTGTGAGTCCTGAAAAGATGAAAATATGAGAGAACGAGTGACAACATGCTCAGTAGGGAAAACCATTACTCACCTTTAGGTTTTTATCTTTACCACATTAAAACCTGCATGGTTAGTTAGTTCTCATCATTATTCATCAATTTTATCATGTTCAATTCTGGTGGATATCTTATGATTATTCTTACCAAGTTTCATATATATTCATATATATATATACATATTAATTCAGAATTCAATTATGCTCATCTATATCCACCGTACAATAGAATATCATATCACTCAACTCAACGAAACCCAATTAGGCGTGCTTGATCACCCTCCAAACATTCCAAGAGTATTCCGGTGAGGGGACATTAAGCCCTGAGTCCTCACCAAGTCGATTCTTATACAGTGTGTTCTGGGACTTTCGACTCAAGAGAGCGTCATCACGTCCCCCCTATTTTACCTTTTAGGGTATTCGTGCCCAAATATGTAATTGCCGCCCTCTTCACATCTCACCATTCATTTATATTAAATCGTTATTTATAGAATCAGTTTTCCTAACTATGCTTATCAATTTACAACATATGTCAAATCATTATGTTCCTCTCTGTACAATACAAGATGAGTTCTACATCATCATGTTATAGATATAATCATATACATTCAAAATACTATATACATATATTGCAACATAAAACAACCAAATTTTAATTTACCAAAACCTCACAAAAGATGAGTAATAAAATTCCTACCTCTTTGTGAATTACTCTATTTATAACTTCTAGCTCACAATAACAAGCTTGCTACGTAAGCTCCAAATACTCCGTCATCCTACGACGTATAAAATAACCATACTTTAACTAAAATTCCTAATCTCTAATCATACCAATTTATCATCTATTCTTATTAGTGTGTCATAATCATTTATTTGAAATCCTTGGAACATTTTGTAACATAAAGCGATGAAAACATATAAATTTGGATTATCCGATCGGCCTATCGATTAAGCTCGGCCTGCTGCCTAAGACAAAATCTAAAAAACTTCAGTTTTCTATTTTTAAAGATTTTGTGCTTTAAAGTTCAATCCGACTTATTTTAACAAATCCCAAAACATGAAAAATACACAAAAACCATAGATTTTCATGCCAATAAAACACGCAAATCTTTTTCTCCAAGTTTTCATGTGTAAAACATGTTTAAAAATTCTCAAACATTGACTTTTACAGAACTTTACAAAAACATGATCTAGATAGGAAATTGTTCAAACTCAAACCAAACACAATTCAATTTGTATGTATATAAAAGCATAAGCCCAGGTCACGAAATAAAAACCAATTAGATAATCTAAACATAGTAACTTGGAATTAAGGGAATGCAGAGAAGAATTTAGGTTTTTTGTTAGAAACTCTACCTTGTTTTCTTGAAAAATTGTTATTAGGCTTAACTCTTTGCTTGAGAAAAGAGATCCTAAGTTGAGATAGAACTTTGTGATCAAATTGAGAAGGTGAAGGAGAGAGACAAAATAGAAAAAGGGACAGAAAGGGTGAGTGATGTGAAATGTGAGGGAAAATGAGTTGTCTGATATGTTTTAAGAGTTGGTGGCTTTGGCCATATAAGTGAATAGTCTTATTGGGAGACTCGGAAAAAGAAAGAAAAGAAAGGGGATAAGGCCTTTGTGGGAAACCAAGGCATGTAATTTGTTTGATTCAAGTCTTATCTTCTCTTTATTTGTTTATTTATTTTCTTTTTAACCATTATACGAGAAAAACAATAAAAGATGGTCTACCATGGCATTTTAGTAAATATACCAAATAAGTATAGGAAATTCTAAAAATAAGTAGAAATAAATATCGTGAAATAGATTTTAAATGAAAACAAATTTTTTTAATTGACATACTAATAATTAATTTAATTACCATAATATCTGTTAGAAAAATAACGGGTGTCATAGGAATAGAAGAAGTTATTCGAAATTTAAGCAAGGTATAGAAAAATTCAAAAAAAATTTAAAAAATAATGAGTAGAAAAAATCCCACCTATCATTCGAAAACATTAGACGATGGTTTAACCGTTGTCTAATGTGGTGCTTTAGACAACAATTTTCATGTTCTCGTATAAATTTTCAAAACATGAAACTTTTCATGTTACGCTTTTTTAAATATATTAGACGACGATTTTTTGTAAAATATCATTAAATAAACATCGTCTAATCTCTTATTTGTAAAAATATGTTTTACGCCAGTGCCTCTACTGTTAGAGTGAAAGTCCCAGAGTACATAATGTTATAGTCTAAACTGGCAATTGCTAACAGCGGTGGTAAGGCTATTAATTACCTCTGGGAAAACCATAACCACTGAGTGGCTATTTGGCTGAGTGGTGGGAACCATGGTTCCCACCACAAACTCAGTTATAAATAGTATAAAGTGGTTCCCACCACAAACTCAGTTATAAATAGTATAAAGCTCTCACATGCTACAGTAACAATAAAAAATTGTTATAGTATAAAGCTCTCATATGCTACAATAAAAGTGGTTCTAACCCACGGTTCCCACCATTCTTTCAAACACCCTGTTCATCCTAACAGCAATAATGCAACTAAAGTTTTAATTCTTCAAAAAATGAGTGACATACCCTAGAGTCCAACACAACAAGGGTGTGATACGACAATGTAGTATATATTATATCATTGAGGTTAATAAAATAAACAAGAGAAGACTGAGACTATACTAATAATTATTATTTTTGTTTTTTTTCTTTTTCTTTTTTCTTAAGATATTAAATATACAATCGATCGACTATATCTTTCGCCTTATTACAGAATTTTTCCTATGATATTATGCAATGCATTGGTAAATTACGTTCTTTGCTTTCTGCTATTATTCACTTAGCGTAATTATACATAAAGGTAAGAAGGATAATTATTTCAATTATACTGTTTGAAAAAGACAGTCCTAACCATTATTTTAGTTATAAACATTATAAAGCTCTCATATATTACAGTAAAAAAAGTTGCTGTTGTGTAAAACTCTCACATATTATAGTAAAAACAGTTATGACCAATAATTCTAACAACCATGCCAAACATAGGCACAATCAACATAACATTGATATTAAGGGCCCGATTGTTTCGAAAACTCTTTGGATTTTTTGGACTCAAATTTGGATTCGAGTATTAAGAATCCTTTGGATACATGTTTATTTTCCCCAAAATCTGAATACTTTGAGTATCAAGAATCCAAGTTTTTAAAGTTTTGACTCCCCTAAACTTTTAATATTTGGATATCTCTTCTACAGTAAAAACTAAAATTCCCTCTCCTGTATTTGAGAAAAAAATCATAACTTCTTCATTTGTTATCCAATTAAGATGATTATTTTTTCATTGTGATCCTCGTGAAGAGATGAATAATTTAAGATCTATATTATATATTTTTTAGGAGCATTAACATTAAGATTTTATTAATTTTGTTGATAAATCAAAAACTATATTCACTACCTGTCCAAACACAAATTTTAATTTTATTTCATACTCAAATTAAAACTTAAATGTACATCCAAACATCAATTCGAATAACAATTCAAATCACTAACTAAAATCCTAATTCAAATCACATAAACTCAAATCAAAACACTAATTCGAATATATTTACTAAACGGATCCTAAAAGTACATATAGCATCAAAGAATTGAGTTATGTAATACTTACGTATAAAATCTCTACAACATCAATATTACGTTGCTTTTAACTCCTAAAAATATTGTGTGAAAAGTGAAAAACTTTATTTCCTATTCTATGGAATGCATGTATACGGCTTACTTTACTACAAATTTAGGATATTTATGCCTTTTTTTTTTTTTTTGGTTATGCACCATGTTTAGTTGAGTGGTGATAACTATGGTTCTTACTACAAACTTAGTTATAAATAGTATAAAACTCTCATATGTTAAATAATAATAAAAAAATTTACTACAATATAAAACTCTTATATACTATAATAAAAATAATTTTAATTACTGATTTTTACCTCCATTCTAAACACCCCAGCACACTTTTTTTCTAAAAAGAAATATCCAAGTTCACCCAACGATCCACAGTCCACACACACTTAGACTTTTTAAAAAGGTCTGTAGCCGCACCAAGCAGCAAAGGATTAGCCCACACTTGCACGATTGCCGAGACGTTTGACCATTGACTACACTTTAGGTGTTCTTGTGATGCTGCAATTGTAACCCCATGTGAACCCCCCATTATAGAGATGAGAGTGCTCCATTAAAAATTTTGCAATTCTAAAATAACAAAACCGACCTCCTATATTCTTCCTAATTACCAAAAAAAAAAAAAAAAGAAAGAAAAAACTCTCTTAATTCATAAGGTTTGAAATGAACCTAATCTGATGGTACCTCCTTGCATGTGAGGAAGTGGGACCCATCATCCATTACAAATCTGAAAATTAGGTAAAAGAAAATCTAAAAGAGGGTAGCGTGATGGGCGAGCCAGGTGTCACTTAATGAAAACGATGCCGTACCACCAGGGGAAGCAAACAGTTTGTAGAGTGCGCTCCTTGGGCTGTCATCCTCTGTTGGGCTTCCTGTGGGAACCAAATTGGAAACCTAGGAAATATAGAAAAAATAAATAAATAAGTAAATGAGTAAACCAGCAATAGAAAATATATTATTAAATTACTGGTTAGGGGTACCCGTATATTGCCCTCATGTACAGTAGGCTAAGCTCGCCAAGTAAAACTGCCCCACACTATAGTCTATAGAAATGAATAAAACATTGGGAGAAGAATACATGGGAGCACCGCCTCACTGCAACCAATAATAAGAAAGACTTTGAGAAATAAATTGAAACTTAGAGTTAAAATTAAATGTAGTGTAGTATGTGAGATTTTTACATCATAACATATCTTTATTTTACACTGTAGTATGCAAAAGTTTTATATTGTTTGAGTTCAAACTGATAAATTAAAACTGAGTTTCTCAAACACCACATTAAAGGTGAATTTTATTGGTAAGTAAGACTTGTTTTATATTGGTAATTGGTTCGAGTACATTTACAAAATAGAAGAGAGCACTTCTACTTATTTGGACCAAAGTGAAAGAAGGAAATAATAACAAAAAGCTCTTGTGTCGTGGAAAATATATTTTTAAAGTCAAAAACAATACACGCACCAATTCTGTCTTGCTAGCCTCAAATTATAAGAAAACACGATACCGGTAAGCAACTAGTTTACAATAAGATCAGACAAAAGACTTGAGGGGGAAAAACTTGACTGAAATCTAAAATTCAAAACCTAAAAAAGAACACTAAAGATAAATTAACATGCATGATTTTTTAACATATCCTCTACAACTATGAAAATGTCAGATGGATTGAAATCGAGAATCCCACACCACCGAAGCCAAATAAAGCATAATAAAAATAAAATTAATGAACGGAAGACAAAAATAAAATGAGCACATTAAAAGAAATGGTATAAAAACCTGGCGGGTTTAATTGAAGGAAGCTCTTGTAATAGGATGGCATTTTGACTTACCTGTAGATTCCATATTGTTTTGATTGTTAGAATAATTTTTCAACTATTTAATCTATGACTGTTTATGTTAAAAATTTGCAATGTGTAGCATATAAATGTTTTCAATCATAAGTTAACTTGTTAAAAGGCTAATAAAATGGTTGAAATAACAGGACCCATCGGTGAAGTTAAAATGTATATCCTAACATAAGTTTTCCTTTAATTGAAGACACAAATTTTTTTTTTTTGGGAGAGACTGTTCCATAGAGATACTTTAGATAGTGATGTGAATTGAGTTTATTAGAGCAAATCATTGTGTTGGATTTCATAGTATGAAAGAAGTAAAGAGTCCTACCAAACCATATAGCTGGTCCTAACAATAATTGAAGGACGAAGCTTGAGAATTACTCGGTTTATGTAAGGTAGGTGCCCTTAATTATGTGTACAGAACACACCCACGAGGCCCATCATGAGAGCAAAGTAGCACAATATATGTCCCATGAACGTGCAAATTGAAAACGACGCAACCCTTTCTTCCTATATTCCTAGTAAAATATGACAAATATCCCCCACTTTCTTACTATATAAAAGGAAACAAATTTACATGCCATTGTCCCTCCACTTGCTTTGTTGTGGCTCTTATGAGAAACTTGGACCAATTTCTTCCCACTTGATGGTTGCTGCCTTTGCAATTCTTGTATTCAAGTACTTGTATCTCAAGGATCTAGAGTTATTCTAGCCCAAAAACAAAAAAAAAAAAAAAAAAATTGCACATGCAACTTATTGTTATTTATTATTATACTAATGAAGAAAAAGATAGAGTGCTTAATCTAAGCTTTCAATAAGATAAATTGATAGTGAACATTGTCATCTTTTTTGCCGGATTTAGGGCACAATTCTTGCAGGCGATGACATAAAATTACAAAGCAAATTTAATAGACAAATTCCATCTTTACAGAGAGACAAGTTGTTTAGTAATATAATTTGTATATGCCTTGAAAAAAGTTACCTTTTTTCCTCCCTTGGCATGAAGTTGATAATATATTAAATGAAACGACCGAAAAGAATGAAACCATAAGGCTAATGGCTCATTAAATCCCTAAATTGCGAAAATTGTCTCATTTGTATGGTCCTCTGTTTATTGAGGGTGTTTTTGAACGTGATGCAGAACAGGAAGCTTATAAACAGTTCACACACCTAAAAAAAAAATGAGATTATACCCCAAAAAAATTACTTAAAAAATAAAAGAAGAAGAATTTTATAATAAGATATAAAAGGAAAAAAAGAGAAACTATTTAGTCCCTTTGCAAAATAGGAACTTCTTCGATAGGAGCCCCGATGGGGGCCCTCATTTTAAATCTGTTAGATATGGTCAATATTTATTTTTTTATATATCTGATAGCTGAAACATAAATATTTACCCGTAAGTATAGTTCTGGTTCCCACAAAATAAATTGCCCTACAATGTTTGCATTTTGACGTTTAACTAATACAGCATTCAAAAACATGCAATGCTCGTGCGGATCTCTAGTGTGGGAAGTTCAAAAAAAAAAAAAAATCAATTCAAAAAGTTAACTATACTGTAATATCGACAAGCAAATTAGTTTGACAAATATAGGCCCTAAACAAAGAAAGAATGTGGCGCTCTGCCAAGGTCAAACAATGTGGACAAAAAACATGAAAGAATCGTGAGAGTTGGTTGCCAAACCCTAGTTGACTGATGTGAATATCCAACCAAACCCCATTTGGAATTTTGAACAAAAAAATTAAAATACTATTCCATGAGAGCAATGTCTAGAGTTCCACACAACGAATTGACGTGCCTAACTAGTCACTAGTTGTTCCTAAAAAAAGGGAGAGGAAAAAAAACACTAGAATAGGTGCACTTGCTCCTGGCATTGCTGGTTTTGACCTTATTTGGAGACATTAGATTATACATTAACAAATTTAAGTTTGCAAATCAGTTTTATACTATTGGGTAATCATAAAAGTAGGTTTTATGGTTTTATTTTATTTTTGTTCAAAACTATAAAGATATTTTTTTTAACTATCAAAAGTAAGTTTCAATTTCTAAAATTAAAGAAAAAGACAAAACACCCTTAAATAGTGTAAAAATAATTTAAAGTTTTTAAATAACATCAAATGACAAAGACATACATTTTTTAAGAGGATGAGATCTACCGCCCATAATTCTTAAAATAATTTTTATAAACTAATTAAAGTTTTATTTTTTTTTAATTGTTATGCCCAAAATGTGTGGGAATGATAAATTTTAATATTTTGAAATAAAATAGTGAGATAATTGAAAGAAAAATAAAACTAAAAGGTGTTTGACAAACCAGTTTGAATTAAAAAATCGGTTTAAAAACTATTACGTACAAGAGCTTTCTATGGGAGTATGTGAAAGCTTTACACTTTTATTGGTTTGAACTCTATAAAAGATATACTTATGTAATTAACCCGTTAAAACTTTAAGTGATGAATTGAACTCAAACCCTCCATGTTAGAGGTAAATTTGTTGCTTTATTAATATGCTGTTTCGCAGTTTGGTTTGAATTGAAGTTTTAAGTTTAAGAACTATAGCATATGAGAACTTTACGTTATAGTAATTTTTACTTTTTATTGTCATTGTTAAGATTTTTACACTGTAGTCAGTTGAAACTGAATGCCAAATGAAAGTTAAGCCTGTAATCACAAACGTTTGGGTCATTTGATATTATTTTCAAAACAAATGAAAATGTTTTTGTTTTAAAAAATAAAAGTTTTTAAGAATTATGTTGAAATTATTTTTAAAATTTTTACATCAAAAAATGTATAAAAGTATTTTTAAAAAATTTAAAAACAAATTCAAACAGGTTATTTTTTAAATTTGCTTCTCCCAAAAATTCAAACAGGTAACTTTAACGGTTTAAACGTTTCTATTCCTTTTGTTTGATTCCATTTCCGCGTGAACAAGAAAACGGGGGAAAATGAAAAATTGAAGCAGGGGGCCACAACTTCCAAGGAGAGGCCTGGCTGGTTTTGAGTTGTGCACAGCTGCTAGCCACCAAAAATGAGCCATTATATTTGCCTATTTGGCTTGCATTAAAAAAAGAAAAAATAAGTTTCGGATTTTTAGTGGGAAACAAAAATCTGACCGTTGAGTTCAAATTTCGAACGACGAGAAGCACTGAGCAACAGCCAACTTGGACCAATATAGGAAAAGACGTTCATTATTACTAATTCCACTGCATGCCTCACTCTTTTTGATATTTCCTTTGAAAGTGACTCTTGAGTTGTTTCTCTCTCTAGCTAGTCTCTCTCCTTTTTCTTTTTGGCGGGAACACCAGGCAACCATTTTTTTCCTAGAATATTTAATTTTATCATTGATAATATTTATTCATGGACACTTTAGAAAAATGGTTGACTGTTAATTATAACTTTAAACAGGATAAAATTTTTATATGTTATAGTTTTTAAACAAAAATTATTAATTTTAATCGTTTTAAAGTTAACCTAATAATCTTTGACTTTTTTAGTTTTAACTAAAATTTTTTATTGTTACAGTATAAAGCTCTCGTATACTATAGTGTTAGAAAGAAATGAGCTACAATAAAACTTTCATATGTTCTATGATTTTAACTAAAATTAGTTCAAACTATTAGTTTAACACTTAACTTGGAAAATAAATTAGAACTTAAAGTTAAAATTTAAATATTATAATATATAAAAGTTTTATATTATAATAAATTTTTACTTTTTACTTGTACAATAAAAACTTTGTATTTTACTAAAAACACCTAAACTACTACAAACACCTTAATAATTTTTTATTTATAATTTTTTAAATTTATACTTTATTTAATTTTGAAATTGTAATGGAATTGGAAATCTAAATAAAAATTGAGGAGAGAAGAGAGAGAGAGGGGGACCGAAAGATGAGAAGTAGTTTGTGCAGGCAGGACGTCCCACCACCTCTCTTTATGCATGTGTCTGTCAGTGTCTCTCAATTGCCCAGTTTTTTCTCTGAAAAGTCTTGAGAAAATATTAGATTATGCACCACGCGCTAAGTCGGTCGCATACTCATTGTACCCGCAAATATAACCGGAGTTAAGCCTGCAATAGGCTGTTTGAAACTATTAATTAAAATTATTTTTATTATAATATATAAAAATTTTATATTTTAATAATTTCTTTATTATTATTGTAACATATTAAAGCATTTTTATTTTTTAAAACAAATCATTTTTACCTTATTTTATTTTTTCATTTCTTCCCTTGAGAGTGTTACACCAAAAAAAAAAAAAAACATATCAATAATTCCAACTCGCGTTCGATAGATCATTATGTGGACCTTTAAAAAGACAAATAAGACCTTCCCAGATACTGCCGAGTCCCAAAAACTAGCATCGTCAAATGGATGCCCATTTTTGACCTTTCGTAGTGTAATTCCGGGCACGATAAGTTTCTTCAAGTGACTAACGAACCTCGTTTGTTTTTATTTTTAAAATTTTTAAAAATATTTTTACATATTTTTTGAAATAAAAATTTTAAAAATATTTTTTATATAATTTTTTTTAAAAAATTATTTTTTAAAATAAAAGATATTATTATCTATTTTAAAAATAATAGGTAGATGGAGCTCTAAAAAATTTTGAACAATTAAAAATTTAAATCTAATAAGTCCTTCACGTCTAATCAATTTAGATTTTCTCTTCCCAAGAAAAGACAGTTTTTAATTTCCATTTTTCAAAACATACGATAAAAAACTCCCGCTATTTTGACCAACGGCCTGTGCTGTCCTTTTTCTACAGATGGGTCCTTTTTTTTTTCCAGTAATAACTGCTTAAACAAAAAACTCCCACCCCCATTTAATGTATACTTTTCCAATATTAAAATTAAAAAGAAAAGAAAGAAATTTACTATCTTTTGGCGGGAAATTTATAAAACCCAGTTGAGAATTTGTTTTGGGTCCGAGCCCCAGAGTTTCTTTTCTTTTTTTTTTTTTTTTTCCGCCGTTACCATTATCAAGAGCCGTCAAAACTTTGGAGCCTTTCTTTTCGCGTTCATTGACGAGAAACGGCGCCGTCGTCCGGGGATTTAACTTCGTACCAGGTTATGATGGACGGCCGAGATTGAGGCGGGAAAGAGCGGTGTACGGTCAGAGCAGAGGGCACGCAGGGAATCATTATCTGCCACGTGGCAGGAATCTGATTGCAGTTTCAAAGCCGAAAAAGAAACCTAGAAGAGGTTTTTGTGTGGGGATGCGTTGTTGTCTTCAACGGCACCGAATTAACCACCCGGCTGACTCACGGGTTCTCTATGAGTTTGTGAACCCATGTTTGGTTTAAAATGGGAAAAAATTATTACATATTATCCTTTAATAAAACAACGGTTTAGTACGGAACTTTACTATTTTTTTTTACAAAGTTTTACTAAATTTGTGGGTTTAGAATTTTATCGGGTGTTTGAAGAACCGTTAGTTAGAACTACTTTTACTATAGCATGTAAGAGTTTTATACTGTAGTAATTTTTTTTTAATTGTTACTGTAGCATATAAGAGTTTTACACTGTTTATAATTGAGTTTGTGGTGGGAACCTTCTCACTGTTCCCACCACTCAGCCAAACAGCAGGTTAAATTCATGGTTTGAATTTAAATAGTATAAAACTCTTACATGTTACAGTATTAAACAAATATTAATTACAATTTAAAGTTTTTACATATTACAGTATATCAAAACAAAATGGTTCAAACCATTGATTTGAACAAAGTTTGTCAAACACTCTATTACAAGTTGTATAAAGTTTAAAAACCTAGAATTGGTCGTTTTTAATTCGTTCAATGTCTCATATAACATATTTTCCTTGATGAAATCGAGGAATGTTGAGATACTGTAGACGTAGGATCTATAATCAATGTTAAAATTTTGGATTGGGTTGTTAAAGTTCGGTTCAAAGAACTTGGACCCTCAAACCACCGTTAAATGGACCTATTAAGTCGAGTTAATGTGCAAGGTCGGAGTTCAATCAACGAGGTAAATAATGCTGTAACAAGAATAACACACACGAGATTTATAGTGGTTCACTCTGTTAATGAAGAGCTACATCTACTATAATGTACTATAATATTGTGAACAAATTACAAAAGAGCAAGAATAGATGAGAAAACAAATGGGCAAAGTTTCTGTATCTTTTTCTATATATCATACAATGAAACAATCATCCATTTATATAGAGGATAATGAGAAAACATGGCTCCTAACCGTTTGACGAAGTGGGACAATGCACTGTTAAGTAACTACAATAGTAGGATACGTGTCGATTTGTGATAGCCTACAAGAATCACGCCTCGCCTATATTTCGGTCCATGACTAGACGTGTTGCAACCGTCAGTTTGTGCTATTAACTGTCAACTCGTGGCGATCGATCCGATTGAACAAAGATTGAAAACGAGTACAAATTATCTTGAGTGGGCAGGTAACCGAATGCCTTTTCAGTACCAGAATCGAACCAATCAAACCATACAAATCGTCGATTCAATTGGGCTTCAATCAATTGACTTTATTCGATCCATTTGATTAGTTTCATAACTGGGCCGTCTAGGCTTGTCGGCAATTTAGGCCTGACTAAATTGCACTCCAACAGTTAGCCCCCCACTCCTTAGTCAATGTAATGGACTACAGGAGTGAATAAAGGCCAGGTTTTGGTCCGATGACACGTCACCTTGATCGATATCTTGCATTCATGCTTGAATTATTACCTTTCCTCGGGAAGTCGCGATACTTAACTGCTTGTAACACATGTCATCATGTGATTGGTAGGCTCCAAAATATCCCTGCTATGTTGACGTATGCATCTGATTCGAAAAGATGCCACCTCGGTTTACGTAGAAACTCGAAAAGACATGAAATCCTAGCCCTTAGATCAAATGGTTCTGAATTGATCTCAATCGTCGATCAGGCACCTTCAAATAACATATATAACTCACATATTTTCTCCCATCTTTATTTCGCTTCTCTCTCTT
>CAMOHE010046129.1:0-36544 GCA_946598075.1 Artocarpus hirsutus
AATAAAAAATGAAACTCTCATTCTTTGAAATAAATTAGAATTTTTCTGATTAATTGGGAGGCAAAAATCGTGGGAAGTGGAGAGGATTGGGGTAAGTCATCAATTTTCTCACAATTACCATATTTTGAAATTGTAAAACGGGAAAACTTATCCATTAATTCAAAAAATTGAAAAGTCAAATGTTTTATTACCAAAATTAAAGAAATCATACCATAATTATGTCATTTAATCAGAATAAAACGTCCATATCATAAATTCCTTCTTATCACAATTTTGTAAAATTTTTGCTGACTACTTGTCAGCTGTCATCGGCTTGCTGATCTCAGAAGTTCGGCCTACCGATCTCGGAAGTCCTGCCTACCGATGATATACCATCGGCTTGCCGTTCAGAGAACATCATTTCGGCCTGCCGAACTGCCTTAATACTCAAAATTCATTCATAACATATAATTGTCCATAAAAATATAATTAAACACATAACATAAATGACATGAACATTTGAGCACATCAATTCCACGCGAGCGTCACCTGTCATAACACTTAAAATAAAATGGTTAGCACCATTTATCATATATCATAACACATATCATGAGTATAACACTTATCATCGTCATTAATATAACATTTAACGTCGTCATTAACATAACATTATCCATTACATAGAATTAAGCGGGCGTTACACATATAATTACTACGTTTTCGTTATATTTTGCAAAAAACATTTATCAAAACCAACAATTGGTACCAGAGCTGGCTTTAGAATATATTAATTTAAGTGCTTGACTATGAGATAATTGATCTTAAATAAATATATATGTTCTCTATTATGTATGTATGTGATGGGTAGGTATCTTGTATTAATATGTATGTTTAATTTTTTTATTCACGTTATGAATGGTGAATATATAGATGATTGATTTGGTCGTTAATTATATAGTTCTAAGGATCTTTTTGATTATTGTTATTTTAATTTCATTAAGATTGATGTTCGCTCGAAATTGAAGGGTTGGAATTTTTTGTAATTTATTTTTTTCCACAAATTACATTATTGTAATATTGAAGATGGAGGATTTCTTGAAGACCTAAAGCCCCACAAAGATCCAA
Organism: Artocarpus hirsutus; assembly: GCA_946598075.1. NCBI lineage: Eukaryota > Viridiplantae > Streptophyta > Magnoliopsida > Rosales > Moraceae > Artocarpus > Artocarpus hirsutus. Next base: position 1,105 of record CAMOHE010046129.1, read on the forward strand.
AGAATCAAAACTAACGACCATGGTATGGTCAGAGGTTGACGATTTAAGAAACTGTTCATAAAACATGAAAAACAGAGCAAAAATGCTCTAGCATATAGCATTTTGGTGCCAATTGTTGGCACTATAGTGCTTGCTAGAAAAGGCAGGTGCACTGCCTAGCCATTCATGGTACGTGGAGGTAGACTCGAAGCACTGCGGTGCCTGTAACTAACGCTACAATGCCTAATTCTAATGCTGAAATCTTGATAGGGTTTTAGGCTTGTTTTTCCAACTGTTTTCTTGTTTTTATTCTGAATTGCTCTTTAGAGGAAAGATGACAATTCAAGGAGAATTATAAAAAGACCCATGAAGATATTGAAGATTAAAATAGATTAGGAATTTATTTTAATTGGGTTGTAATTTAAATATCCGAGGAAACTGGGCAAATCCATTTCCGTTATCAAATTGAATGTTTTATCTTATATTGATAATTTATAATATGTTTCTACGATATAACATGTCATATTGGTATTAGTGCATGTACTCATATGTTTTATGACATGCCATGCATATACGCTCATTTATTTACAGTATTAAAGTTGTTTTAATTAAAAATATGGATATGCGCTGCAAATTAATTTGATTAATTAACAGTTGCAAATTTGATTTGTAAAATAGTGTTATTATATAAAATTAAATTTAAGAGTTAAATTTTTGAATTTCATATATTTAGAAATATAAAATATTTATATCTCTAAAAATGTAAATCATGAGATGATTTACAAATAAAATACATATTTGCAAAATATTAAGTGGGTGCGTGTTGTATTACAATTCGACCCATTGTTCCCTACCATTAGAATAACACCCGTAAGGTTCAAACTACTCCTTGAGACAGCATTGATTTCGTCCTCCCTATGGAGGGTGTCCATTCGAATCAATACATGGTTGTCCTTCCTTATGATAGAAATCCAAGATACATCTCTAATTTGACTTACCCTATGACGACACTTTAGAGGTACGCCTTAGGAATTTGAAGCAATGGGTTACGCTAAAAAAGATGCAATTAAATATTAATTACATTCTTAACCAAAATAACGGTAGTTAATAAATATATAAATATGAAATATTTTAAAAAACATTTATTATTTAAGAGTGTCACGATTTGATTTGTAAATAATTTGACCTACCCTACAGCGGCACTTTATTTGTGAAAAATTGAATAATCGTTGGCTAAATTTTTAGTAAACTTATTTTATGTATTTTTCATGTGCATCCTTGCTTCATATTTACTATGCCTAAAACTTGTTATTATTTGCTTGTGATATTTATGCATGCAAAATGAATGTTTATTCATTTATTATCCTAGCAACATGTCTAATCTAATCTTCAACCTACTTTCACTTGAGCAACTTACTAGCGAGAACTATGTCAAATAGCAAAGTCATGAATCTTATACTCGTAAATGACAATTACAAATTTGTCCTTCTAGAGGGGTGTCCTCCTGTTCCCATGGAAAATGCTAAAGTAGCAAACCGAGATGCCTACACTCATTGGCAGAAAGCTGATAAAAAAAACTAAGTGCTATCTCTTGGCCGGTATATCTGAAGTGCTTCACAAGAAGCATGAAAATTTAGGGATTGCTTATGAGATAATGCAGTCATTGGATAGCTTGTTTGGCCAATCAAATGAAAAGGCTTGTCTTGATGTTGTGAAGCTGTTCATGAACAACAAGATAAAGTCGGGCACTCCCATTCACATCCATGTGCTTAACATGACAAACCATCTTCATAAGGCTAAGCGAAAAGGAGCAACCATAGATGATGGTGCATAGGTAGATATGATCTTAAATAGTCTAAGTCCTGCCTCCTAGCAGTTCAAGACAAATTATGTAAAAAACAATATATGCATAGGGATCATTCAATTGTTGAACGAGCTTTAGAAGTTTGAGACTGTAAATTGTATGGATAGCAATGAAGAAATTGTTGCAAATGATGCTAGCTCTTCCAATCCAAACGAAAGGAAGAACAAAGATGTTGGAAAGCCTTAAACTAAAAAAAAAAAAAAAAGAGCCAAGGAAAATATGATTTACTTGTTTTAGAAACATATGTTGTAGAAAATGACTTCTCAACTTAGCTAGTTGACTTAGGAGCCATTAACCATGTTTGTTCTTCTCTACATAATCTTAGTTCTTCACAAGAGCTTGCTAATGGGAAGGACATGAAGGTCGTGGACAATGAAGCTAGGTTTCAACTAAAGTAGTAGGAGAAGTTAAACTTTAGTTTAGGAATAAATATTTAGTTTTGAACAATTTTTTTTATTCCAAGTTTTAGAAGAAATTTGATTTCTGTTTCTAAATTAAATGAACAACTATTTAAAGTTTCTTTAGACAATGAAATTGTTTCTATTTAAAAGAATAGTTTATATATATGTTTTCAAAAACTAAATGAAGGTTGATATTTTCTTAAACCCAGTCCTAAACCACTATTTAATATTGAAATCTTCAAAGTAGCTAAACCTAAGAATAAAAAGCAAAATATTTCTCATGAAAATGACACATATCTATGGCATCTTAGATTTGGGCATATTAATCAAAACAAGATTGGAAGACCAATAAAGGATGATCCTTTAAGGGAACTAAAAACTAATGAACTCCCAGGCTGTGAATCCTGTTTGGAAGGTAAGATGACTAAAAGACCTTTTCTCAGCTAAAGGTACAAGAGCCAAGGAGCTTTTCGAGTTGATACATACTGATGTATACGGACCTTTAAAAGTCCAAGCAAGAGGCAGATCTGAATAATTTGTCACATTTATTAACGACTATTAAAGATATAGTCATGTTTACCTAAAGCATAGAAAATCTAAAACTTTTGGAAGGTTTAGAAATTTTGAGCAAAGCTAAAAAACAATTAAGAAAGCAAATAAATGTATTTTAATTGAATCGAGGTCATGAGTATCTAAACACAGAGTTAACAGACCATTTGGTGGAAGGCGAAATAGTTTCATAACTTACTACACTTGGAACGTCGCAACAAAATGGTGTTGTTGAAAGGAGAAATCAAACGCTACTCGACATAATGAGATTAATGTTGAGTTATTCTTCTCTACTCACATCCTTCTAGAGATGTGCCTTAAAAACTATAGTTTATATTCTAAACTTGGTTCCATCTAAGTTTATACCTAAAATGCCTTTAGAGTTGTGGAACGGTCGAAAACCTAGTTTGAGGCACATTTGCACATGAGGGTGTCCAACACATGTGTTAAAGGCTAAGACTAGAAAGCTGGAATCTTGTTTAGAAGTCTATATATTTGTAGGATATTTTCAAGGTATAAGAAGAGGTATGTTCTATAGTCCTAAAGATAAGAAGTATTTGTATTGACAAATGCCACATTTCTTTGACATGACTACATGAAAAATTTCAAACCAAAGAGAAAATAGTTCAAGAAGAGTTACTTGCTGATTAGATTGGCCCACAGTCAACAACACTTGTTGACGAGTAGGCAAGAGTTGTCAAAGAGCCAACTGAAGAGGCCACAACTTCTAATCAGACACCTCCAGTGCTTTGTCGTAGTGAGAGGGAAATTAGATTATTTGCTCGTTACTGAGGAGAAGTATAGCTAGTCGTTGTGAGTGATAGTGAGGAAGATCCATTGACTTATAAGTCAGCAATAGAAAGTTCTAATAAAGAGAAGTGTTTGAAAACCATGAAACACGAGATGGAATCCATGTATTTCAACTCAGTCTGGGAAGTTATTGATCTTCCTGAAGGGATAAACCCCATTGGGTACAAATGGTTCTACCCAAGGAAAATCTAATTTCTTAAACTATTTTTTTAAAAAAATAACTAAACATACACAATAGTTTTTTAAAAAAAAAACCTTTGTGGTATATAAAGAAAGCATGACAGTTATTGAGAGAAACTGTCGCGATATTTAAGCTTTACGCGATGGTTTTCTCAAAAACCGTTGTGTAGAGTTCCTACCACCACCTCCAAGTGTAAAATATCTAAGTTTATAGGATGATTTAAAAACAATCATGGAATCTCTTGAGTTACCACGACAATTTTTTAACCATCATAGTAACTTTATCCGCAATTTCTACTAGAAACATCTCATCTTGTAAGATATACTAGAGCTTCTCGTGAGGTGAGATATGTTACGGTGCGAAACTCTCTTTGTGTGGATTTTACTTTTGGTTCTCCACTTCCTGTTCACCACCTTCAAGATCTCATCCAAATCAAGATTTGCAACATTGAGGATGTGAACAATATTCTTAACGAGGATGTCATTGAGCTTTTCAAGGTTCATAATGTTATGCTCGAGAAAATTTATTAAAAAATTCTTCCAATATATCATTTATGGCTCTCAATGAAATCCATAGGTATAGGAAAAATCTCTATCAAATAGAGATTTTTTTTTTCAACTATCTTTCAATTGTTAATACGATATATAAGGACGACTACTACAAATAGTACTACACCTTTGATCGTGAAATATCAAATCCATAATTAGTTTGGATTTAATTAATAAATTTTCCCTAATAAATCACATTTTTTTTAAATTACAATAAAATATAAATTATTTATAGATCATATAAACATGCATTATGCATAAAAATTTTGCACAATTTGAAGTACTTTTAATATACAAATTCTATGAGTTTAAATACTCAAAAATTTATGAAATGCTTTTAAGGTGAAATGTATATCACATTAATTCTAATTTTTGTAGTATAAATTAATAAAGGATAAATGTGTTATTTAAAGTAGAGAAATCATGCCACAGTCCAAAACAATATAAAATGGAAAGTTGTCAGTCAAATAAATTAAAAAAGAATTTTGTATCTGCAATCCATCAATTGATGAAATACAGTATAGAAAGACACACAAAAAGAAAATAAAAGGTACGCAATGCAGTGTATGTATACTAATAAGATACCAACATAGATATATGAAATACTATATTAGGATAGAGAAGGTGGGTAATAATTGAGTCATTATATCCTAGACTGTTTGAATGCATATTTCCTTAATTTTTCACTAACAATATGGTGCAAAATTGCACTATGTAAAAAGCTAGTGGGACCCACCATTAAGAAACCTAAAAGAAAGATATTTAGCCACCTCACCTCCTTGTTGTTTTTGGACTTTACCACGAATTTGGAGCCAAAATTTTGCCACAATTAAGTTAAAGTAATGACTAATAAAGGTGAGCCATCAAAGTTGGAAAAAAATCTCACTTTTACTCATCATTCTCATGCCAGCAAGGAAGCCAAAACACTTTCATTTTCTTTCCTCCCAAAACCGAGGTCCCTATAGGTCATTCTTCTAAAATTTCTCTCAAAAGAAAATCTTCCCAGTAAGTTTTAGGACAAGTTTAAGTTTCCTAGTCTAAGTATTGTCAACTTAGAAAGTAAAATTCTAGACTTTTTCTACGTGCTTTTAGGGTTTTTCTTGGGTTTTTGGATGGGTTTTGATAGGACTTTTAACCATGATTTATGTTAAGGGAAATAGTCAAGGTCAAGCTCTCTGTAGAGGAACACAAAGCTTATAAAAGAAATCCTTGGATAAATCCTAAACTTGACACTAGAAATTATGTTCTTTTCTTGGATGTTTTGTATGTAATAATTAAAATAGAGAACATGGCATGTTTAAGAGACATTATGGCATTATTAGTTGGTGTGTTATGTGTATGATGATGATGTTAGATGAGTCGAAAATAGGGTTTTTTATGTGTTTAAAAAATAGTCAAACAAAATTTTGAGGTTTCAAAAAAAATTGTGATTTTGTCGGACTTTGAGGCAACCTAATTTCTAGAAAAAAAAATGCTAGTTCTACATAAAACAATGAGGTAATAATTGTTATGAACAAATTTTGTAAAATTTCATAGGGATTACATTGACAAGTTTACAATTTTTAGGGCATTTTAAAAAGACCAGAAACCCCACTATATAGTCCGAATTTAGAGAAGTTAAAAGACAAAAGCTGTAGAACTCATCAAAGCTATTGAAATTTGTAGACGGTTTGCAAAACTTCCGCATGGTTTATGAGTTATGAATTTTGTATGTTTTAGTCACAAAATTTCAAAAAAAATGTAGAAAAGAAAAATGTTTTTAAATAAAGGAAATTTGATTTAGAAATTTTAGAGAATTTTAATCCTTAAAAAAAAGGGCCTAACATATAAAATGATCGTTTTAAATTTTGGGGTCAAAATTGTCAAAATTTTCATAATTTAAGTCAAAATCATAAAGTTTTATAAAAATAGATTTTTACTGCAAAAAGAAAATCGACACCTAATTTTTCTTGCCCCATTGTTAGTAATTAACTTGTTGCAATGATTTAGCAAAAATGGGCTCGAAAAGTTTTCTAAGGCTTATCAAGGGCAAAATTGTTATTTTTCACGAAACGACATGTACAGACCTCGAAATGTCCAAAATAGAAATTTGCTCTTTTGTGGGAATTTTTTTCATATTTTGTTAGTAATGAAAATGCAATATGAAATAAGAGAAAACAAATCATGTAACGCTTAGATTTCTTTTAGAAAGGTGACCCATTATTGGATTAAGTATTTAAATGTTTAAGTTTTGTTATTAACAAGTACTCAGTAATGAATAAGTTAGCTTATGACAATAAATTGCCCAAGCAGGACACTTAGATGAATAGTGAAAGACTCAGGAAATTGGATAAGTATGGACCAAAATCCAAGTAAGTTCCAAACCCCACCTACAACGTGGACAAAAAGGTTTTCAAAAATGTTATTTATTTTATTTAAAACCGATCGCATTTAAAATGCACTTGTCTTAAGTTATAAAGCATCATAAATGATGTTTCACCGTAATTTTAAAAAATGGTAAATGATTCACCAGATAAGAAGAAAATATCTTACCAACCTCTTGACTTAAGGGGAGTTCTAAGTTATGTTATGGTCTTGATGTTACGATGACCCATGTACACATTTGATACGAATACTTAGGCCCTAGTTAAGTTAATAATATGAAGTGAATAACTAAAGTTTATAATTAAGCATAAATGGATCATGCATACAAATAAAAATTATTTATAGGCTATGTTTGGACTTACTAAGCAATAGCCCATTAGTTATTTCATGCTGTAGGGAATCCAACCAAGAAGCCAAAATAGAATCATTGTTTGGCTGACAATGATGGATGAGCAGGTATATAGTCAAGGATAATGATACTGCCATATAAATGTTTTTACTATATATTAAGTATTTTGGGATGTGTAATTTTGAAAGAAAATATTAAGTATGCTACAATGTGTAATATAAGATAAGTAAATATTTTAAACTCTTTTAGAAACAACAATGTGTTTATAATATATGTTAATGAAATATTTTACGTAAAAAAATGTTTCCTAATTTTTATAGCAAAGTAACTAAGAAAAGTAGTAAGAAACGACTTGAAAAATCGATTCGTGATAGTTTGTATCAGAGAGAATATCCTACCATCCTACTACATATTTTCATGTATCATTCGGCTGCAACTCAAGTAAGGTAGTTTAATTTTACGTATATAATACTAGGATGTTTTCTTATATGGGAATATAACACTAAATCAATGGAACTATAGTCAATGGCGGCTCCACTTGACGATCGTCACTTGGATGCTGATAGAAGAACTAGCATGGCTTTTCAAGATATAGTACTTCCCCATCTCAATGGTAGTAGACAGCCTATGGTGTTGACAAAATGGTTCAATGCTATTGTGGTTATTTTCACGTCATGCCATACACCACCATGTCTTTAGATTCTTTTGGCCTTAAGAAGACTATAAGGGGAAGCTCTAATATAGTGGATTGAGATTGATCTTGATGATCAATGTCATGATTGTAAGGTTTCAAAGGACAACTCTTTATAGAGTTCGCCCTACAGCCACTCCCACCCATAGATGATATACCAATCTAGGTTAATCCGCCAATCTAGGTTGACTGTCAACATTGAACCTATACACGTTTAAAAGCAATTTGAGGTCGATACATGGGTCATTCTCTAGAGCACTATATCATGAGAATTCGCTACACCATAGTTCCAGCAATTCTGTCAGAAATGCCACTATGGTAAGTTTGTGACCTTCTATGGCTTGGCATTCCAGATAAGATTCAACATCTGGTTTCTGACTCTTGGGATTTTCTCAGCTTGGATGACTTCATTGCCTAGATATTGCATACTAAGCAAAACTTGATAGCCCCACATGACGATTTTTTTATGAACATAGACGAGGAGGATGATGATCAGATTATACCCGACTATGTTCTAGGACTGCTTGAGCTGTTGTATGCTAGTGATGATCCATCTACTAACTCCAGGGAGAAAGAGGAAGAAGACCCAGAGAAAAAAACCCCTAAACAACAACATGTCAGATGTCGACTTTGATTAAGAAAGATAGACTTTGTTTACATTTTTAGTTGTGGCTAGCAAATTTTGACATTTTTGACCTTGTATATATACCCTTGGTAAGTAGCATCATTCTCGACAATGGTGTTCATGTTGATCAGTAAAAATGATTGCTACCAAGAATGTTATGAAATTTTATATATGCACGATGACTATATATGATATGTTAGCCACATTTGGAATATTTTGATAAAAAAAGATGTATAAAGTGTATGTAATAAAATGATGCAATATTTAAATTTATGTTTGTATTTTCTTATGAACTTGAGTAACCCAAGAAAATTGCAAATTAAATTTATCAAGTCAAATGCATATGTTAACGCAATATTAATCCTATGGTAGGATTTTAATTGGCAATAATGGCCAAAGTACCTGGAGGTCCCATAAACCTTAAACTAATGACTTTAATCATTGAGCTGCAAGAAAAACTCAAAGCCCAAGAGCAAGATATGCACGAACTATGTGAGCAATTGGCTCACCAAAATCCAATACTTCTAGTATAGAAGAACCCTCCACCACGAACATCGCCAGCACCACAAGCAAAACCAGTGGGCCCAGCAGCTCCTACTGCTCCTGTTATAGAATTTTATGAAAATTTTTGGAGTATGAAAGCACTAAAGTTTGACAGCTCTACAAGCCCATTAGATGTAGATGATTAGCTTACTAGGATATACCTAAATTTTATAGGACTCAATGGACGTGACACGGTTTGTGTGCCTCTTTTTCACTCAACAAGGATGCTAGAAGATGGTAGGAACCAATGGAGCGTAAGAAAAATGTGGACAATAGGTCTTGGGCGAAATTTTTTAAACAATTCGGGAAAGCTTATTCAATGTTGAAACTATGGCAACTCAGCAAGAAGAATTCAATAATTTTCGACAAGGCAATCTATCAGTTATAGATGTTGCAAAAAAGTTTAATCAATTGGCACGTTTTTGTCCAGAACTGGTGCCCACTAACAGAGAAAGAATAAGGAGATTGATGAGGATGTTTTGTACATGCATTGCATTGATTGTTGATAGTGGAGGTCAAGCACCTAAAGATGTGGAAGACTGTGTTAAACTAGTATCTCAAGCAAAGTTCAGAATATCCCATGACAAAGAAGAAAGAGCAAAGATCTATAAGGCTCAGAGTGAAGAAAGGGCTTTGGCCAAGCAAAATCAAACTTCTCAGATAAAGGGACAAAGTAGTAACTCAAGGCAAGGACAAACTTAGAACAGCCAATCTGGAAGTAATCGCAAGGTTAATGATGGAGGAAATGGTAAACCCGTATATGGGTAGTGTGGAAAGAGACATGTGAGAGGATGCAAGGCTAGCAACAATAAGTGTTTCATTTGCGGTAAGGAAGGACATTATGCCAAGAATTATTTCTAAAACCTCAAAATCATTCTAATCAAGACTAGTTCAACTAGAACTAGTAGAGGTCTCTAGTGACACAACTTCATGCAATTCAAGCTCAGATTGAGGGTCTCAATATTAGTCAGGGCCTATTGGAAGCTTTTAAATCAAGTGGGTGGATTTTGGAGCGAAAGCTTATGCATATTTTTATTTTGACTCTGTAGCAACACAATCCTTTGCCCTACTCAAAGTTGCAAAACGTATGAGATTTGAAAAAGATAAGATAGATTAAATTTTTAGAATTGCATTTCCCTCTAGTAAGGTATTAAGTTCTGATCATTGGCTATGTCACGTACTAATCATCATTTGTGGTAGAGAATTATTTATCGATTTAGTAATCATCGATATTCAAAATTATGATGTTACTCTAGAAATGGATTTCCTAGGAAAGTATGATGCCAAGATTAACTGCCAACATCAGAAGGTTACCTTTCAACCAATCGGAAGTGAAAAGTTTATGTACACTGGAAAAACCCTTAAGATGCCAAAAGTACAAATATCCGCTCTAAAGACAAAGTTGCTAGATAGTGGATGCACGGGTTATATAATGAATTTGGTAAACAAAGACGAGGAAGCTCAGTTAGGACTAAGGATGTTCAAATAATAAAGGAGTTCATTGACATGTTTTTGGATGAATTACCTTGAACACCTCCAGAACAAGAAATTTCATTCGAAATTGAGTTGACGCTCGATAATGCACCAATTTCGAAGGCACCTTATCGCATGGGTCCAGTAGAACTTAAAGACTCGAGATTCAATTATAAGAGTTGTTGAGCAAGAGATTCATTCGTCCTAGTTATTCTCCATGGGCAGCACTTGTGCTGTTTGTTAAGAAGAAGATGAAACTTTACCCATATGTGTAGATTATCAGGAATTGAATAAGATCATGATCAAGAATAAGTATCCCCTTCTGAGAATCGATGACCTATTTGATCAATTAAAGGGAGCAACCGTGTTCTCAAAAATTCATTTATGCTTTGGGTATCACCAGCTTCGAGTCAAAGTATGAGATGCCCCAAAGACAGAATTTCGAACATGCTATGGAAGTTATGAATTCTGTGTTATGTCGTTTGGATTAACTAATGCCTTGGTAGCATTTATGGATTTAATGAACCAAGTCTTTAAAAAATATCTTGACAAATTCATCATCGTTTTCATAAACGATATTTTGATATGCTCAAGGACTCCAAAGAACATGAAAATCATTTAATGATTGCACTCCAACTACTAAGGAAGCATCAACTGTATGCAAAACTCTTGAAATGTGAATTTGTTGGAGAAAGTTCATTTCTTAGGGCACATGGTATCATGAGACGAAGTTTCTAATAATTCTACTAAAGTTAGAGCCGCGAACAAGTAGCCAGCACTAAAAAGTGTTACCGAGATTAGGAGTTTCCTCAGGTTAACAGGCTACTATCAACGTTTTGTCGAGGAATTTTTTAAACTTGCAACAGCACTCACGGCCCTTACTCTGAAAGGAAAGAAGTGCTAAATTTATATAGATGTCCTAATTCAAAAATTATCATTTAATGGCTATTTACGTATGTAAAATTAATATTTTAGTAATTACATTAAATAAGATCTTCATTTTTAAGTGAGTAAACACTAGAAAGAGATTTGGATTATTTTACATTACACTATTAAATAAATAAGTAAACACTAAAAAAAAAGTAAATGATAATTATTCCTATTGCTTTATTTTTCTTTGTAATCCTATTATCTTTGTCTATTATATTCCTTTATACGGTTTGGTAAATGGGCCTAAATATATTATATAGTTAGCTTAAAAACATAAAGGGATCATAAGGGAGGGCAAGACTCTAATGGTGTTTAATTAAGTAGGAGCATAAATTTATATGCATGTTGGCATTCCTCTAGTTACCTCAATTGTAAAATCTTCCCGTGTTTGAATGAAATTCATTGAAACGTTACATTCTCTCGAATTTTACATGGCCAATTTCTTAAATGTTCCACCTCTGATATCAGATTCAATCAGAATAATATAAGAAAGTGTATTGCGCCTTCAAATAAAGTTAGGGAAGATGTTTATTTACCAAAAAAAAAAAGAAGGCTGGGGATAGTTGTTAACGTTGGAAACATATTAGTCTGAGCAAACCTTAAATTTTGTCTAATTATATATGACGTTAAGTCGACTTAAAATTTGTCAAATGAGATGGATTTTAAAGAGAATAAAAATATAAAAGGATACCTATGCAAAACAAATAAAAAAAACAAAACAAAACAAAACAAAACAAAACAAAAAAAGGTTTAAAATTTGCATTTTGCCGAAACAAAGGGAAAGTTCCCTTTTCCTTCTCTCTTTCTTTCTTTCTTTCTTTCTTTCTTTTTTTTTTTTTTTTTAATGCAGTTCCCTTTTCTAACATTTTTTTCTTTATTTTTTTTTATCGAGAATGAATCTTTTAACTCCTTTAAATTTAAAAAATAAATATTTTTTTCCAAAACGTGGATCGTTCAAACTTTTTTGAAGGACAGAGATACCATATTTTAGCGTAGGGTGTCAGTTACACATCAAGGTGCATAGAAAATATCGTATTATAAAAAAAATGTTTAGAAATTGTTGCGAATATCACCTTTTAAAAATTAATTATAGTAAATGACAGCTTTTAAAAATATTTGTCGTAAATAAAAAATTTATGGTAAAAATAATTTATTTATCCTTTATTTACAATATAAAATAATTCTTATTTACACAGTAAATAGATTTAAGATGCAAATAATTTATTTACTCTTATGTTTACATTATAAATAATTCTTATGTACATAGTAAATAAATTATATTTTTCATCATAAATCTGTTATTTACTATAAATATTTTTAAAACATGTTATTTACTTTAAAAAGTTTCAAACATCTATTATTTATCTCACTCTCCAATTTATTTTATGGGTCCGTCTATTGACACCTCTTATTCTACTCTTCACACGCTCCAATTTAGTAAGATTTATCTTTTATTGTATTACTTATTAGTAAATTACTCTTAAGGATAAAAGTATTTTAGAAAAATACTCATTACACACTCTATATTAATGATAAATATTCTCTTCCAAAAAAATGTGTATTAATTTTTTTCGAGTGAATAAAGATAAATTCTAACATGAAAGAGTCTCCTATAAAAAAAAAGTATACGTGGTTTGTTTCATTTTCAAAATTCTTATTTTTATTATTTTATATATGCTAATTATTAATATATATATATACACACAAATATATATTACAAATTTTTTGATTCATAAATAGCTACAAATTGTGTGCTCCAATAAACCCTTGCAATTTTACTATTGATTATTGTTTCCTAATATCCAATGATCGGTTTAATAAAAAGGAAAAAAGAAATTGTATTAAGGAAAAATTATCCCTTTGTATATAAACTGGAAAAGAAAAATGTTCGAAAAAAATTGTAAGTTTGTTTGGTAGGTGAGTGGACAAAGAAAAACCAATAATATTATTTAAGTGTAGGGCCTTTTTTGATATTTTAGGAGGCATATAAGAAGTAGAATGAGAGGTTGTTAAAGAACAGATGTGTGAAAAGTAGAATAGAAAGTGTCAATAGAAACACCTTATTTTATTCACGTATTTGAATTCATGTGTTCTACTTGATGTAAGAGTATTCTGAATTTATAAGAAGAACTAGCATTATTAATAGCAACAATATCGGTCCTTTTTTTTTTCATAGAAGCTAATTAAATCCTGTAAACTCGTAGTTGTACCTACTATTTATTGCAATGCTTTCATTTAGAGGAAAAATTGATATGAAAGAGAATGTCCAATTTTGTTGTCTCTATTTTCTAGTCTTCATGGCTGTTCCTCCACTATTTATTTGTTATGTCATTTAAATTTAAGAATTTGACCACAAAAATAGAAACAAAATACCAAAAATACTTAAACAATTCATGAGGTGTCAAAATTTAAATGAAGGAACAGCAACAAGACAAGAAAATAGGATAAGTAGTCTTGATTCCAAGAGAAAAGTGATGTAATTAATTAGCTAGCTTACTCTTCAGCGATGCCATAAGAAGATAATTAAAACTAATATATTCCCTTCATTAATACGAATATTTAAGTAAAACACACACGTATGTATGCATGTATATAACATTAAAATATGTTAACACTATCCCTTGAGATCATAAATCATAGAAATATTTGATTGAAGCATAAAAGCATGTGTTGCAACTTGAAGAGATATACATGTATATACATATATATAGAAAGTAGATATAATATATATATACATATATATATATATAAATAAAAGCATAGGCAACACAAGGGACCCACAGAAAGTAGATATAATATATATACATATATATATATACATATGTACTACTGATCTATAATATTACGCATGGCTAGTATACATTGAATAGGGATTAAAGTAGCCAATGAAATGGAATTTCCAAAACGGGCCAACTTTCACCAATATGGAACGAGGGGCCTCAAAATCCTGAAATTCCAGAACACAATTATATGGATACAAATTCTGGTCGAAGAATGACCAGTATGAGTTCGAAACCAAATAATTATATAGCTAGCTAGTATTATATGTACAACGACAAGCAGACAAAAGTATTATGTATTTTTTTGTAGAAGAAGCAAGAGAAAATATATCACCAATTTACAATAGATCAGTTTATGTGCAAGTTTTGTGGGCAAAAAAAAAAAAAAAAAGTAATTGGCATACAAAGAAAAGCATGTCAACCCTGCAGAGATGCGTTTCTAAATGGGATTTGCCTTTTGGCTTTTGCTTTCCTTTCTTTTCTTCAAAATTACAAGAGAATGGGAAAAGCAGGGACAAAGTACGAAAAGCAATAATGCATAGCAAAATTAATATATATATATATATATATATGTTCTAATGTGAAGTATGACCAATTGGTGAATTATAGGCTAGGGACCACAACTCACACACAGGATGTTCACTGGGAACTTCAAACTGACGGTGAAAAAGGAATCAAAGAGTAGTCATCCTTCAATGCTTTACCTAATTTCATAAATACCAAATAGCTAGTTTGTCGCCGTTCTAGACGTACGTAATAAGAGGAAAAATTTGAATGCATTTAAATATAACATACGAAATCTACACATACATATATATATCTATATAAATGTATAAATATATATATGTATGTGTGTGTGTGTCATATGACAAGATATTCAGAACAAAAAATATGATGGTTTTGTGTGATCTTTGGATCTACTTATGTGCAGATGTGGATGCACTGGGCCATAAATTAGTTGGTAAGTTTAGTGTAACTTCTCAGTGTTGGCTAGCCAGGCTTGAAAAGGCTGCAAGAAAGTTGCATGAAAAATAGTATGTAAAACAGGGATATTTTAGCAATTTTCATGGAAAGCCTAACTTGTCATAACTCCTTTTGTTAAAGTTTTTATGTTGGTTGATGTAATTATGAAGTGCTTTGAACTTCCTAGGCGGACAAAAAAAAAGGATTATTGCTTTTAACTTTTTACAGCACGAACTTGTTGTGATGGCAATATGGATGACCATTTGTATGTGCTTTCATGTGCGGTTGATATCAAAATCCTACAACATTACAAGGATGATATTGGAAAGTGGGGCCAATAATATTGGTCACCAGAAATGGATATGGAGAGTGATGGGCGATGTCAATAGCACTGGCAGGAGTAATTACATACACACAGGAAGCAAACGACTTCTATATTTTCCTTGTTAAAAGATTTTTTCACAAAATGAATTGGAGAAACTTAAAGAGGGGGAAAAAAACCTTCAGAAACACAGAATGGGAATAGTTTGCTCTACACTACACTGCCAATATCATTATAGATAGATCTGTTGGATCACTTGTTCAATTCATTGCAAGAACAAAAATCAATCAAAATTGTATGCCACTTTCTCAAAATCATTTCAGTTTGTAACCAATAAAAGAACGTTAATCTTAAAAGAGAGAGAGAGAGAGAGAGACTTTGTTAGAGAGCAACTCCGACACCAACATGCTACTCCGTAGCAAATGTTGTACAAAGTAACAAGTTTTGTGCACCAAGTTCCTTGAAGATAAAGCTATTGTACCATCTTTAGGCAGTTAAAATCCAGCAAGATCAACAAGAATGCATGAAAGGCCTAGAGTATGGGCCGGAATCAATTCCAATAACTAAAGGCACCAATGGGTGCTGTTCCCTCACATAAAAGGTTCTCAACAAGCGCAGCCCAACAAAATGGCTGCTTGAGACCCGGGAAAACAAAAAAAAGGAAGAGAACCCATTCACATTATCTTATGCAGATCTGTCAGAACTAACCAGATGAAAAACCTCACATTATCATGAAATAAATAGTTCATTGCCTTGCACAAAATTCGCATATATATACATAGCACACGATAATCCTAATTTCCACGTTCATTTCCGTTCAGAATAACATACAACATAAATGCACAGAATTTTTATTTTTATATTCTAAAAGAAAGACGGAATCAAGAGAAAGCAACGTGCCAACTAGGATTGTGAACCAGTTTGAACAGTCCAGAAGCAGCGTTTGCAGAGAGGAACATAGACCTACTGAGAGAAGAACAAAAATTAAACTTCGAGATCTGCATCTAAAGAGCAGCGCCTGATGTTGAAATTTAGTAATGTAATATGTGTAATAGAAAAGATTTAACGGCCAAAATTAAGCATAAAAAGATATTCCTAACAAACTGACGTCAACTTTCCAGTTCACTCCGTATCCAATCCTGCGAACACATCAAAGCTTGGAGGGTGCTTGGACTCAACGAGCTCCAATCACAATCAAGCACTCTTCCTCTAGAGCTAAATGCCGAATCTGATGCAGCCTTCGACATGGGGATTCCCAGAACATTGCGTGCCATCATAGACAAAATAGGATATCTTGGAGTGTGAACTTTCCACCAATTGAGTACGCTGAACTCAGCGTTGCGAGGAAACAGCGGTTCCTCCAAGTACTTGTCCAAGTCTGATTTGGTGCCTTCGCTCTGAGAAGTTTCGTGGAGAAATTTGTCAAACCCCATCAACCTGTCCCTTGAGTCCCTTCCTGAATTAGGCAAGGAGCCAGAAGTACCACCCTCTTGCCAAGCCATGCCTTGATCGACAGAAGCTAAGCAAATTGAGTGTTCATTGTAAAGTGCCTTGATGGACTCAAAAACATCATCGATGCGGTTTGGAGCACCACTTCCGTAAATCTGAGCGTAGTAATACTCAACCAGTTTCATCTTGAAGCGAGGATCCAACATGGCTGCAACCGCTAAACTCAAGCTGCATCTCTCCCAATACTCTTCAAACTTGCTTCTCATCGTTGCTGCCAAGGAACTAATGTAATCATCTGAATTCTTGCACCAATCATTCAACTGCAGGTACACATCACAGAGATCTGGAAAATATAGATTCGCAGTCAGCAACTTGTTCCTCATAAAAGCATTAGCAATTTCAGCAAAGAACTTCAAATAACTAGTGATGGTATTCACTCTGTCCCACTCTACATCAGATGGAGACATTGTGTAGACGGGATCTTTCTCTTGCAAAAGAGAAAATGCCTCCCGGTGCTCTAAGGCAGCTTCGAGCATAGTAGATGTTGAGTCCCATCGCAATGGACTATCTAGACATAAGAACTTCTGAGATTGAACTCCAACTTCTCGAACTATCTCATTAAACTTTGCTTGGACTGCTTGTGTACTTTTCACGTACCTAATGCTTTCCCGAATCTTATGAGCTACTTCATTTAGTGCAGCCAATGCATCTTGAACCATCATAAAAATGAGATTAACTGCACAGCGTACATCAAATAACCGACCGTTACAGTACAAGAATCTGTTCTGAGATAGCCGGTCACTGATTCTAATGGCAATGTTGTCGTTGGTAGGGCAACTATCAAAGGTCATGGAAAACAGCTTCCGGTCAATATCCCAATCCATCAAACATGCCATGATAATTTCTGAATGCGTGTCTTCAGTACGAGAAGGATCAATCACAATAAAACTTAGAATCTTCTTATGCAACTGCCAAGATTCATCGATATAGTATGCCGTCAAGCACAAGAATTCAGCATTGTCCAGAGAAGTCCACTTATCAGCACTCAAACTGATTTTACCTGGCAATTTATCTAACACCTCACTCACCTTTTGCTTCTCTTTCACGTAGATCTCCATACAATCTGCCTCCACCCCATCGCAACTGACGAGCTCAAACAATGGCTGTAGATTCTTAACAAACACTTTAAAACCAACATTCTCAACCATACCCAACGAATAACCATGCAGGATGATCATGCGAGCAAGGTCAAATCTACTTCGCCTCTGATCAAAGTTGTTATGTACATAAGCAATGCCCTCATCCTTCATCTGGTCTTGCTCGAATCTAAAATTGACAAGGCTAAGGACTTCATCCTTTTTCTGATCTTGATCCAAGTTATAATTTGCTACAGCAAGGGCTCCTTCCTTTTTCTTTTCTCTTGCTGTATACAACTGAGATATGCCATGAGTGGTTCTTCTCTGACACCTAATTAAGTGGTTCCTCAAGTGTGATGTCCCACTAGTACTTGATCCACTGAGTTTCTTCTTACAATGCCTACAAACAGCCACATATGTATCACCTTTTTTAATCCTATCGAAGTCATTCCACACCACAGATTTTAATCGGGTTGATTTGACTATCACTGCATCTGACACATCCATTGGTTCAATCTAATGTCGCATAATATCTGCAGATAGAACCATGAAAACGTGATGAAAATGAAACCTAAACAAGATGCAGACAAGAAAAATATAATATGGTTTAAGAAAAACAAATAGAGCAAATGTCAGGAGCAGAAGATAGTCTTAACATGAAACTCCTAAAAAGTAGTTGACCCCAAAACAAAAGTCAGAAAAACAACAAAAGATTAAACACTTGCATATAGTATAAACCTATAGATATACCAACAACTTTCAACGATCTTTAGTCAGCAAAATTCGTTAAAAATTACCCAAAAGAAAATATACACAATTACAGGGACATAGATATATATATATATATATATGTGTGTGTGTGTGTCTGTGTGTCTGTGTAGGTTACTAGTTAAAACAATTTAAAAAGTTCTCCCAAGCAGAAATCTATATAAGAGACACGTAGTTAACTTTCAAACTTATACTTTACAGGTTCAATCAGCAGAAGAGGCAAACATGTTCCCCAACGTTTTATTCTTCTAAAAATATATAATACATATATGTCAGAGAAAAACAATATCTCAAAGAAAAAACAATATCCACATTAAACATCAAGCTAATCGAATGTAATAAAATAAGAACATTGATAATTCTAAACCAAGACTAAATTTTTCTTATAACTTAAGAGCATGGTTTTGCAAATTGATCCGAAATCGCAATCCATCGGGTAAGCCAGCAATAAACGCCGAAATTAGCTGGGGTTGGACGAACCCCGGATCGTCGGATTGTTACCGATCAAGACAAATCATGATCCGACCGACCCAACCGGACCAATAACGGGTCGAATCCGATCGGGTCGAAGGAGCAGAAAATAAAATCCCGCGGGTCTCGGATCGGAAAACGGAACGCCAAAAGATGACAACCCTTTTAATTGAAACACAACATTTCAGCGACGCATTTGGCCCCAAAATGACGTTTCGGAGTGGGACCAAGAGCGAAAAGCCGGATTCGATTCAAACCCTTGAAGATGACCGAGAAAGATAAAAATTGAACAGAAATTCTGAGGAATAGAGGGGGATCAGGGGATTAGGGTTTAAGGGGACTTACCGTGGTTTGGAGAACACAGTCAAGGGAATTTCGCAGAGGCTCGAGCAGAAGCGTCGAGGTTTAGGGTTTGAGAGAGAGAGAGAAGGAGAAAAAGAGGGCGGGGCTCGCAACGGAGAAGAAGCTGAATGGTAGAAAGCTCCAACTTTTTCTAAATTACCAGATCGCCCTTGTCCTGGCTCGTCCTTTTTTGCTTTTTTTTTTTTTTTTTTAAGTCAAGCTGGTGCTGGTGTAACAACCAAAGAAAGAAAGAAAAAAGGCAATATTATGATAAGACCCATTAAAAATACCTAGTAGATGAGACATTTTTTTAGCCGTTGAATGTAATCTAATAGCTTATAAAACTTAGCTTTATTAAATAATCATACACTCATTTATACGTAATCAAAAATAAAATAAAATTAAAATTAAAAAACTATAATTAAAACCAAAAAACACAATTAAAAAAAAAACAAAAAACAAAACCAAAAACAAATTCACAGTAACAAAAAGTCGCCCGAGATGGCCGAGAAAGAAGCAACGAAGAAGGAGCAGAGGAGCACTCAAGATGTCACCGCCCTCAACCTCGCCACCATCTTGTTTGGGCTTCGCCTCGTCGTGACAGTTGCGACCCAAGAGTGGAGAAGCACCCATGTCGTCATCGCCCTCGGCCTTGCCACTATCCTCCTCAGGCTTCGCCTCACTGTGGAGCGGAGGAGCACCCAGGCCGTTGCCGATCTGGCCTCGCAATGCTACTCGTGTTGGAGGAGGATCTCAGTTCTAGCTTCACTGAGATCTGCTAAAGGTGGATACGAACTTTGCCCTAACGATAGTGTGTCTCTAGAGATGACATTGAGGCCACCATGGGTGCGAAGGTCACAACAAACCATCACGATGAGTGTCTCGAGGTCGCAATTGGATCTAGACCTCTGCCTCGTGAAGCCCAGTCGTGAACTCCTGTGACTCCTATCGAAGGTGGACAAGAAAATTCGCCCAAATCTATCGGAGGTTGAGGAGAAGCTCCGCCTAGATCCGCTGGAGGAGGAGAAGAAGCTCTGCCCTCCGCTTCTTCTTTTTTTTTTTTAATTTTTGGTTTATTGATTTAGTGTATGCAATTCTATTTAACTTACAATAAATATGTTCAATTTTGGCTATTGGATGCAGATCTAATGGTTAAAATTTTCTCTAAAGAAACTACAGAGAAATAATATGAGTAAAATTATGATAAGACTCACTCAAAAGTTCTTATCAATAAGACGCATTTGTTTTAACCATTGGATGAAAAATCAAGGGCCCAAAATCACACATTTATAAAATCATAATAATAATAATAATAATATAGACACAACCACACTTGATTATAACAATTTTTAACCAAATAATAATAAAAATAATGAAAAAAATGCAAAATTTTAAGAAAAATTTTTTAAAAAAGGAAAAATAGGTGTGCAGCTCCAGAGGAGGACAAAAGCAACGACGTTTGACAGTGACAGAGGAGGAGCACTTCCTCGAACCTCCCCTGTAGCTCCTTAGCAGCTCCAGCGCCATCGCCGCCCTTAGCCTTGCCATTGTCCTCCTCGGGCTTCGCCTCGCCGTGTTAGTCATGACCCGTGAAGAAGGACCACTCTCTGATGATGGGCCTTCACAACCAAATCTGGCGTAGTCGTAAACAGAATCGTGAGCTTCCATCAGTCTGCCTCGTCCTTAATTGTGAGGTCTTCTTGCCTCCATCGTGACGTCGTCACTACTGTAGTCGCAACCCACGGAGGTGGAGATCCAACTCACGGAAGTCCATAGTCCCAAACCTCATGAAGTTGAAACCATGGTGGTCGCTCTGCAACAATGAGACACGACTTGAGACTGTGACCTTCCTCTGCTTGAGTGGCAGTGACAAATCACGATCAATAGAGAGCACTCGCAATGGTGCCAATCTATGAGCAACACTGCCGTTGCAATGTTAATTGTTTCCATGGACACCATGCCATTGTTGGAGAAGAAGCCTTTTGCGTTTTTTTTTTTTTTCTAAGAATTTTAAGAGGGTGTTTGGCAGCTCGGTCCGGACCACTTTCTCAGTTATGAATAGTGTAAAACTTTCATATGCTACAGTAACAATAAAAAAATAAAAAATAATAATAAAAAGCCTACAATATAAAGCTCTCACATGCTATAATACAAGCAGTTCTAACCAACAGTTCTGACCACCCTTCCAAACACCTTATAAGCTTTTAATTTCTAATTTTTTACTTTTTTTTATTTTGTGATAGATTTGGTGTGCATAGACTCATTTTACTAAAGATGAGCTCATTTATTTTTTATCATTAGATTTAAATTTGATGGCATAAAAAATGTCTTATCAATAAGAGAAAAGAAATTTGGAAATAATTTTTCATTTTAAAGGAAAAAAGGAAAAAAAGAAAAAGTAATAGTGGTGGGCATTTTTATTCTCCAGTGATGAAGTATAAAAGCCGTCGGATTTTAATCAAATGGTCTTAAAAAGATGAGTTTACATTTGCAAGAAGGGGATTAAAAATATGTTTGGCGTGATGGTTAGAACTATTAGTTAAAACTATTTTTATTATAGCACGTAAAAGCTTTATACTATAGCAACTTTTTTTTACTATAACATGTACAAGTTTTATATTATTTACAACTGAAATAATAGTTAACATCACCGCCTCTTTAGAGATAAAATTATCCAACAGTAATCCTTTCTTTCATTCTTTGAAAAAAAATCCTCATTTGCATCTAGTTTGGCCCTCATCTTCTTCCTTCTTTCCTCCGCCGCTGGCGGCCGCCATTCACTCCTATCCCCAAGTGCCCAACCTCCCATGGAAAAAATTTTAAAATTAAAATCATTCTCTCTCTCTCTCTCTCTCATCTCTCTCTATAGCATTTCATTTTCAAAGTCGTCTGAGTATTTGAACTTCTATCGTCGGAGGCAGGCATTGCCATCATCGCGAATCTCACTCCTCAAAGTATTTTAAAGCAATGCCATCATCGCCAATCTCACTCCTCAAAGTATTTTAAAGTGGGATTTGGAGATGGTGGAGTCTTTGAAGAATTTTGTTTCTCAATTTGGGACTTTAATTATGGTACCTTTCTCTTTCTCATTTACAAAAATTTCCTCCTGCAAAGTTTTGAGCTTTAAGAAAAGGAAAAAAAAAAAATCCCCCAAAAATAAAAACAAAAACACAAACTCACAAATACACTATGTATAAAAATGCACTACTTGACAAATTCATAGATTATATTTAGATATGTATAAAATGTTCTCCAGTCTTTGACCCATTTTTGGAAACAAAAACAGAGCCACATTGGTTGCTCATTTTGCGAATCTCGCTGGAGCTAGGAGTGACGGGGCTGGGAACCACAGTAGTTGGGTGTGACAGGGATGAGGCCGGGGCAATGGGTCATGGTTGAGTCATGTTTTTATAACGAGGGGAAAAAAGAAGCCTTGATGGGTCATAGTGAACATCGGCGCTGTCGTCAAGAAAAAGTTTGGGGTCGACGGTGGATATGGTGAAGAAGGAAAGAAAGCAGATGGTTCTTATCTCACATAAGGTTTTCCTTTTTTAACTAATTTTTTAATCAGCTGAGAGTTACACGTTACCGTTGGATCGCTTTTCGCTCACCATCAGCGGAGAATAAAACCATTCTCTGCCATAAAGCTTTCAAAAAAAGAGGAATAATTTACGAAAACGTTCTTATTTTTCAAAAGATAGTTCATTACCAAAACATATATATATATATATATATATATACATATATATATATATATAGTTTATTTTAGGAAGTCCCAAAAATTAGACCCCTCAATCTCGTATTCCTACTTTTAAAACATCTAAAACTTAGACCTCACAACCAATTAATTTAGGACACCCAAAATACTATAGTGAGATTTGGATAAAGCTGGAGCATCATTTTGAAGTTAAACCTCTCAAAAATACTCGTTAAAGCAAGCGGAAAAAAATGTCCCTTGTTAAACAAACAAAAAAAAAAAAAGAAGAATCCTTACCTCTGGCGTGTGTTAGTCTAAAAAGTGCAATATCTTTTTCTAATTTCTTTAGAAATTTGTAAATTCTAACAAAATTAGAAAAAAAAAAAAAAAAAAAAAAACTCAAAATCTGGTTGGCAACAGCTTATGACGATGGTTGATCTATCTAAGAGATGGGGTTGGCAATGACGGATTTTACTTGATAAAGTGATGGCTCAAGTGCGTGTAGGAGCTAGAGTGACAGAGTAATGTATATAGCAATGGAGGAGAGGAGGGCGCGATGGCTTTGGAAATCTACTTGGCATGACGACGCTAAGAAGAGGATGACAGGGAGGAGCATGATAGCTCGGAGAATCTACTCTACTCGACAATGTCGAGGAAAGGGTGGTTGGGAGGGATGTGATGACTTGTGCGATCTACTCCGTGACACAACATCAAGGAAAAAAACACCATGCTATGGTTTAACGATAAGTGTCACGATGGAGACAAAGTGAAAAGAAAAAACTCAAGGCATTTTAATACTTGTGCAAATACTAAAGGATAAGAATGTACATATGATTATATTTTTTAATATCTTTGTAGAAATTTTGGGAATAACTTTTTCTTTGGTAGGATAAGGAAATCCCCAAGGTATTCGATGGTGTTACGGAGATGGAGGAAGATGCTATGGCTTCGACGATCTATTTCATATTGAGGATAAAATAATACTACATTGATGGTTCGACGGTAGGATATTGGAGTGACGGCGAAAACAATGTTGATGGAGTAGTGTCGTGCGATCGTGGCTGGAGGAGAGAAAACGAAGAAAGAAATAGGTTTAATGGAAAGAAAGTGAAAAGGAAAATTCTTTCACACTTTTGACATTTTGGTAAAGAATAGAATTAATCTTACAAAAGGTCCATCAAATTTGACTTCAATCTCACTTTAGTCCCTGACCTTTAAAAGGTGTCAATTTGATCCTTAATCGATTATTTTATTTTTAGATTTGATCCCTCAGATAGTTATGTGTTAAATGCTTAATGAAAAAAAAAATTCAATATCCTACTTTAATTCCCAATCAGTTATTTTGTTTAACTTTTGGTCCTTTCATTACTTATGTTAAGGACTAAAGTATGATATTTTAAATTTTTTTCGTTAAAAGTATTTGACACCTAACTAACGGAGGGATTGAAACGAACAAAAACTAATGGATTAGAGATTAAACGGAGACTTCTTAAACGTTTGAGGGTAAATGAGATTGAGGGTAGATCTTATAGACCTTTTGTGTGATTAGCCCTAAAAAATAAAAATGTCAATACAATAGTTTTTTTAATACAATGGCAACTATTATAATAACTTTTGCATGGATTAGAAAAGTAGATTTCAAAGGTATTGTAAGTGGCATGCCATTAAATTTTTTTTTATTTTTTATTTTTCAATATCATAACTCACGACAAATGAGTGATGAGTCTTTTGTTAGGCGTAGACACATAATTGAGAAAATTTCACGATATGCCTTCTGTCAAACCAATCTAATTATTTATGCCCCAAAAAGTAAAACTTAGATAAACTTGTGTCACAAATTTTGATCTATCACAAATTTTGATCCCTTTAAAAAAAAAACCCTTCATTATTTCCCTCGTACCAATCAGTCTTTCTCACTCTTTCTTTTTCTCTATCTCTTCTAAACAAAAAATCTCTCTAACATATCATCTCCTCTTACTCTCTCTTCTCTCTCTACCTTTACTCATCGTCAGAGCTCATGTCTAACATCGGAGATCGCGAGTTGCCCGTCGTCGGATCCTCATAATCTCTAGCCCTATTGGAAAACAAGTATGTAGTGGAATTTTAAAAATTTTAAATCAGAGTATTTTTCAAAACACAAATTTGATATGCTATATACACAAATTAATTAGATCTCACTAACTTTGTATACCGAAGAGCTTCTGCAATCAGTAAAGAGAAAAACGTTCCAAAAAAGCCTCAACTGACTAGTCTTCTTTACTATTCTCTATCTATGATCGGAGAATGTGTGGGCACATATCGTACAACTCTTCCTTCAATAGCTCTCCTTCCAACCAATCGAGAAGACCAAGAGCTAAAGTTATTGATTGTGAACAAGAGTTTCAGAGTTTCTCACAGTAGAGTATTCACTATTAACTTCTCATTTGATCTAAATACCTAAGAAAACTCACTCCCTATTTATAGAGGTCGGACTTGGGGTTAATCATTATCAGATAAAGCCTCAAAAATTTGAATCTGAATCAACTTCTGATAAAATCACATCAAAAATACATGATCAGATTATCATTAAGTCGGCAGCTTGAACTACAAATCGGCCTGCCAAACTTATCCCATCACAAGCCAAACAAGCAGATCAACCTACCGAACTTGCGATAATATGATCTCTAAGAATCTTTTATTTTCCACCCAAGATTCTCATATAAAGCCTTAGTTTTAATTCAAATAACACAATAGAAAAGTTATCTGATTAAAACAGTCATATCTGGATAGTCTCATAGAAACAAAATACTCCCAATAATTCAATATGTTTATCTTGAATTAATTCACAAAATCAATTCAACTGATAAACAGACATGAATTATCTGATCCTATCAAATTTCAGCCAATCTAATAGTTTAACATAAGTTATCAATTTGTTAGAAATGCACGCCGTATCATTATAGGATTTATTACAAACTATCAAAGAGGGACCTGATGGACCTATATAGTTCAAGCTCTGATAATTATAAAATACAATATCGCAGATATATATTTTATAATTATCAATCTAACACTACTCCACTAAAAGCTTAGAACTGCACTCTCGAACTATATAAAATTACAAAGCTCTAAATCAGCTACGTGTCCATGACAAATCATAATGTGTAGTATCCCCATAGGATATTCATAATCGGCTTAAGGATAAATTCTATCTTACCTTCTCGATTATTTTTATCTTATGTTTCGTTATCTCACCATTAGAAAACTTACTATCCAAAGATAGTATATCATTTGGTTGCACATCTGTATCCAAATGGTTGAGCGCTCCAGTTTTCTAATTACAAGATAACGCATATCAAAGAATATCATAACTCTACAAAAAGAGCTATGGATTCTATATCTATGAATAACAGGTCTAAGCTATCAAGAGTCATGTCTCTAACGTATCAATATGGGTACCATCATAAAGTCAAGATGTCACCCTTTGGTACATCAAAAGACATAAGTTAAGATAACAGACCCATTAATCATTTCAGGATTAAGATACAATATATATGATTGTCTAAAGTGAATTGATTGCACAGACAGAATTATTAATTCAAATCAATTCAACTTTATGTTTCAATCCAATACATCGTCATATATAACAGTGTACCAATGTTTTTACTCGTGGAGTCCAACTCCGATGGCCAAGACAAGCCATCTCCTATTAGGGATGCAGACAACATAACAATCTTAGCATGAATAAAGCGCCCAACTTTATATACTTGATTGCGGATCTTATGATTTAGACCATCACCTTTAGAATCATGTCTTCCGTATAATCTGTCCATCATATGCCTGATTCTCAAAGGTTTAGACTGACGATCTTAGACTTTTGTTTGCCTATATGAACGTAAAGAGGACAACATTTGGTATATGAATAATAAGTAAATTCTTTGTTAATAAAATGTTTCCAAAAACATATTACAATATTTTACTTCTTAGGACATCATGTCTAACAAGCCCACCTCAAACAAAGTCCCATTGTCAAAGAATACATGGGTGTAGATCTTGCTACCACCTCCGACAAGATCATTTGCGTCGTTCTTATGACTTGATGGCAAATCAGATCGCAAGCTCCACTGACGTCGAGATCAACAAATGGATATGCGAAAAGGGATCTTTGCCTCTGTTTTTCCAAAAGTCAAGCCACCATAAATCTCATCAAGGTTCTATCGGTCTTCCAACGCCGCCACAAACTAGAATGCGAGCACCAGAGGGCTGCAACTCGTCTTCAACGAACTAGGAGCCTCACCAAATGGTCGTCATAGACGCTGCAACGATCTAGCCCGTTAACAAAGACTTGGCAGCAATGAAGAAGAGAGAAAGAAAGAGAGATAGAGGGAAGAGAGAAAGAGAGAAAAAGGGAAGGAAAAAACCTTAATAGGCTTAATAGGACATGAAAAATATCATTGTAGGATGTCGCGATATTTAAGCCTCTGACTCTTGATGATCAGAGCCAAAGATGACTAGATATTGTTGTTGAGAAAAAAAGAAGTATCCCATCATAACATGAAAAATATTTTACAAGAACAAAAAGAATATCCTTATGGCATAATAAGTTTTCATATTGATAAAAATTGTTTCCAAAGATGATATTTAATACCCATTTATTAATGACTTGATTGATCAATCTTGGTGTGTATTTACAAGGACAAAAAGAATATCCTGATGGCATAATAAGTTTTCATATTGATAAAAATTGTTCCCAAAGATGATATTTAATACCCATTTATTAATGACTTGATTGATCAAGTCTTGGTGTGTGTAAATGGTCAGGCTTGGGCTTTCTGATCGAGAGGTGGATATTCATGTGGGCCCTTGAAACGCTGGAGAAAGACAAAAGTAACATTGTTTTGCGGTGAGCGTGGATCGAACACGCGACCTTCAGATCTTCAGTCTGACGCTCTCCCAACTGAGCTATCCCCGCTGTGGTCATAAACAGTGTTACGACTTAAATAATTTTTAATTTGAATAAAGATTATCTTGCATT
Source organism: Artocarpus hirsutus (assembly GCA_946598075.1). NCBI lineage: Eukaryota > Viridiplantae > Streptophyta > Magnoliopsida > Rosales > Moraceae > Artocarpus > Artocarpus hirsutus. The sequence goes on from CAMOHE010046129.1 coordinate 29,354, forward strand.
GTGCATCATGGCAGTTGCACCAAAAAAAAAAAAAAAAAGGAAAAAACGTGGGACGAATTCGGTCCCTTTTTTTTCCAACATTGCTTTTATTATTATTATTATTATTATTATTATTATTTTTGCTTTTTCAAGTTTAGTTTTCTTTTTTCTTTTTTAACTTCTTTTTTTAACTCCACAACCTAAAAAAATTTATCCTTTTAAAGTAAAACTTATGCATCTTTTTTTTTTCTCTTTTAATCATATTTTTCTTTTGCTTCTTCATTGTTCCGGTATTTTACTCTATCAAAATAAATTCTTTTGTATCAAAACAACATCTTTCAAATGTTTTATTTTTATTTTACAAGTTCATTTTCTATATGTTTTTTTGAAATACTTTTTCACTCTCATTTGCCATTATTACAATAATGTTGTCGTGTTTTCCTAATTAGTGCACTGCAGTACTTTGTTTAGAAAATTATATGTTATGCTATATTTTTAAAAGTTGTGTTTATTTATATCATATTAAAAAAAATGTACCATTTTTTCATTCATAATACATGTTAAGTTCTTTCACAAATGAACTTATATGGCATTTATAAAAAAATAAGTCTTAAAACATAGCATTTTTGAAAATTCCCTTACTTTTTTTTCCTTGAAATGTGTTTCTTTTTTCACCCTATTTGTTCTATTTTTTATTATTATTTTTTTCTTTTTCAAGGTTGCTTTTTTTTTTCTTTGTTGTTTCTTTTTCAATTTTTTTCCTCTTTAACTGTACGTCCTCAAAAAAATCAAATTCTTATCCTTTAAAAAAAATATACGTCCTTTTTCTTTTTTTCCCCTTTTTAATCGTATTTTTTTCTTTTGCTTCTTTATTATTATGTCATTTTATCATGCCAAAATAAATTCTTTCAAATTAAATTTTAATTAATAATTTCATTCTCTATGTGCTTTTTTAAAATACTTTTTTTTTTACTCTTACTTGCTACTATCAAAATAATATATTTTTTAATTAGCCTACTACAATAATTTTTTTTCTTGAAATTTGTCTTTTTTAAAAGTCTTTTCACCCCATTCTTTAAGTATTGATTTTTAATAAATGCATTCTTATATTTATATCTTTATTATTAAATAAATTAAAAAATAACTATACAATAATCAAAATTTAACTCATAAATAAAGCCTACAAAATGACTCCCTGCATGCATAGCACATGAGTTCAACTAGTTTATTCTATAAGTTTGATTTAATTTAGTTTTCCATTGATACCTTTTTGTTGATATAATATTATTGTAACGCCTCATTAATCGCTATATTTTGTGTCAACACCCCTTAACTAAAGTTAACTTCGTTTAGTTATAACTTTTAAATAATTAAATACCTAGTTAATTTTTTGTCCATATAAATTGTTAAGAAGCATCTAAGCGGTGGATCTAATTCTCTTTTTTTTCTCTCTCTCTCTTTCTAATATTCTTCAAGTATAGATTTTTGTTTTTCTTATTTCAAGGATGCCACATTTATGGTTCAATGAGTGAGTCTTTATAGAACTCATGACAAGACCTTTTAACACGTCCTATCAATAAGATTCTTTTTCTTTGCCTTGGATCAATATACTATAATTGAAAAACAAATAAATTCATCAATAATATAATGAGTTTAAATTGCTAAATTATTTTTTTAGGGAACCACCAAATTATTTTTTTAAAAATCCAAAAACTGAAAAAAAAGCAAAAACAAAAAAAATAAAAAACTAGAATCGAAAACTCCATGGTTGCCAATAGCCCTGAAGGTCAACGATGGCTAGTAGCAACCTGACCAAAACAAAACAGAGAGTCACAAGGGACCACCGCGGGGCACAAAGTGTTGTCGCGATCGTGAGGCAAAGGTAGCAATAGTCGCTACAGTCATGATTTGATGCGAAAGTTCTATAGGTGTAGGCAAAGTTCACTGTTTTGCCGAGGGTCACAAGCTCGTGGGTGACCCTAATGCAATTATGTGACAATCCACCTTCGTGGGTCGTGAATCTCTCGGGACCTCCAAGGGTTTCCATTGTTTACCCTCGTTGCCCCTCAACCCTCCGATTAGTGAGTCCACATCAGAGATAGCCAAAACTTAAGTCGCGACCTTACTTCAATCGGTTGCTTGCAACCTTGTCACTACACCACCATAATCGCTGTCGACCCATAGTCATTAAGCACCCCACCCCCTCCCCCTCTACCTCTTTTGCTGCCGGTATCGATGGAGTAGGAACTGCTTTTGTTTTTGTTTTTGTTTTTATTTTTTGAAGTTTTTAATTGTTTTTCGTTTTTAGAAATTATGATCATACAATTGTGCATATTTTTGTTTGTATAGGAGTGCAATTTTAAACCATAAATCTTTCATCTAAAGGCTAAAAGTAAAGCCTCATTAAAAAAAGAAAAGGTTCTTGTTAATAAGACCTTTTAAAGGGTCTTATTGTAGTTTCTTCCGATATTTAAATATACTACTTATATGTTGTGTGAAAAGGTTAAGACTTAACTTATACATAAAAATAGGATCAATAAATAGCTAAGCTTTTGGTACTCAGCCTATTCACACTTCTAATTCCTTTTTTTATTGGACTTTGATTTTTTTTTTGAATATTAATCGTTTCATACCCTCTGTTTAGGTTAATTTAAAACCTTTACTTTTGATCTTTGATCTTATCAAATGTATCTCTTTAGATTATATCTAATACATAAATCTAAATCTTACCTCTGTGAATAGCTAATTTTAATCTTTAAAATGAAAATTCCTTAAGTAAAATAAAGAAAATTTAAAATTTCCAAAAAATAAAAACAAAACAAAAATAAGAGTACACAAAACTCACATTTTTGAAGGTATGTTTATACATTTTTTAACTCAAAAACCTTAGTATAAAGTTTTTTTTAAAGTTTTTAAAGTTCTTTTATTTTCAATTTAAAGGTATTTCAGGTAACTTCTTAGGTAAAAATTAAAGATTGGTAAAAAAAAAAAAAGATATAAAATTGTATATTAAATTTAACCTAAAGATATACATTTGATGAAATCAAAAATTAAATTTATAGTATTCGAACAAAACTAAAATTCAAGGTATAAAAAGGTAAATAACCCTTTCTATTTTTGTTGCTTCCTTAGCATGTATGCTATAACTTTTTGTCTTTTGTTTTGTTTTGTTTTTTCTGTGTTATCTCATTGAAGTGTTTTCTATTAAAAGGAGAACCTTCAATCCTCATTTTTTAAGGAAATTGAACTCTCATTTTTATGGATTTTTAAGGATTATTATAATTTTTTGCTAATGTTATACGTTATTGATCAAACATTGTAATTCAAAATGGCATGGTTAAGATGAATAGTTGGAGTATACGTAGGGCATGTGTGGTAGGCGAATTCAAATTATGTTGATTTAGAATATTTTGATTTAAGTTGTATATTTTGAAATGTATGATTTGAATTGTTATCCACATTGGTGTATAGATATGCAATTAAATTCTTAATTTAAATAAAAAATGAAATTAAAATTTTTGTCTAGATAGATAAATAGGACCTACAGTTGGGGGCCCATTGGTCCCATCCCTATGTGAGAGGCAGGGCTCCTACCTAAAAGGGATGAATTGAAGTATTCTAATAGATAAATTTTGAGAAAATTATACACAATGCCCTCAAAACACACCACTCATTAAAAGTGGCCTCCTCTTTTGACTTTTTTAAAACTACCATTTTTTATTGTATTTTTAAAATATCAATTACACATTTACTATTTTGTCCAATTCACTTTCAAAAATTAGATACCCTATCTCACTCTATCTGTCCCTCTTTCTCCTCTCTTTCTCTCAACTTCTCACACACACATATACTCTCTCTTATCTTTCTCTCTACCATCCCCACTCTTACTCCTTTCTTTCTCACTCTTCCCTAATTAGCACTGTGAAGTCATCCGATAATGGGAGTCCAGTCGCGATCTAAGGGATCTACGAATTTATGATCAGAGCAAGGCTTTGGGTCATTGTCGGCCATGAATTACAATGCTCCTTCGTTAGTGGAGGACAAAGCTATCCTCTCCATCACTATCCCACTGTTGATTCCATGCTTCGTCGAATCCACGCTTTTACCCCACCAGACAACATAATTTCGCGGTGAATCACCAACATCAACACACCGTTAGACCCGCTGCCTCTCATCACCATCTTGAATTCTTCGTCAAGCTAGTCCGTGACCGCCACGGAGGACTGGTTTTCGAAGTCGACCAATTCAAGTCAACATCGGAGAGTTTCAAAGTCTACTAGTTTTAAAACCTAGCTGGAGCTCTGTTCTTCCATCAGTGGGCTTGCATGCTCGAGGCGGTGGTCTTGCTTTGAGAGTCATGTCTCGATGGTGCCCTAGCCTGGTTCTAAGGCTCAATCATGTCATCTAATCTCCAAGAGCTTGAGGACCAACTTAGATCATTTTTTGTCGAGAGAATGCAAAGGTCGATTGACGGAGAGAAGGTGAAGAGGTGAAATGAGAAGCGTGATCGTGTTTTAGTTGATCCGTCGCTGAGGGTGGCAATAAATGTGTTCGTATCGTGTTCGTATTGGCATGTTTACAGCACGACATGTTTAGCCCGAACACTAACACAACACGATTAATAAACATGCCAAAAATACAAACGCAAACATAACACGCCTATGGCATACGTAACATGGCACGACACGATTATTAAACATGTCATGACGGGTTGACACGATAACAACACGCATATGACACGTTTATGACATAATTAACTAAAAATAAAAAAAAGCCAATAAAGAAAATTGACAAAAACATAATATCTAATTAATACTAACCTACTACAAATATTTCAAATATTTTTATTTTTAAGTTTAAACATGTTATAAATGGGCGAGTCGTGTCGTGCCATATTAACACGTTTACGGCCCATTTAATTAAACGTATTAAGGCGTGTTAGGTATGTTAGCATGAATCCAGTTCGTTTATTTTCGTGCTATTCATGCCAACCCATTTATAGCCCAATTAATAAACATGCGGTCCAAACCCGTTTATCTCGTGTCGTTTTCGTATCGTGTCATCATGTCGTATATGAAATTGCCAGCTTTATCCGTCACCGATACCTTTTCTAAGTTTTTTCTTTGCAGATTATGTTTAATTTTGGTGTTTTCTTGTTAAGATTATGAATTTGGTGTATTTTAATTTTGTTTTGGTGCATCATCAATAGATTATATGATGTAGTTTGAGTTTAAAATTAGATCTTAGATTTGTATTTTTTGCTTGATTTGCTCTTTTTTTTAAATTTAGAACATGGAAGGTTCTGAGACGGAATTGGTAGTTTCGACGAGCTCAAGCATAGAATTTGGTGGTTCTAGTAATTTTGTGGACAGAATCTGACGAGTTTTGTGTTGAAACCCAGTAGGTTTTAATACATAATCTAATAGGTTTTAGGACAGATCGTGGCAGGTTTTATTATGCTACGCACCCTGCATCAACAACTGGAGGCAGGTTCTATAACAGAACCTAGCAGGTTTCATTTGTGGGAGAAAAGGTAACTTAATCTTTTAAAAAATCTCCAATTTCTACTAAAAGGGTATTTTTAATCAGTGATTTTTTGAAAAGCATTTTTAATAAAATAGTGCGTTTGAGGGACATTTTTGTAAGTTTACTAAAATTTTTGCACGTTTCCCAAGGCAGGCGTGCTAAAAATTGACTCCAAATTGTCTTTAAAATTTTGACCCTAGCTCTTTTTTTTTTTTTGTTGGTAGTTAAATTTTGGCCTTAGCTGTGTGTAAGGAGAATTCAGATACGCTTATGGTCCTTTTCGCATTTTGCCCTTTCATTTTCTAACGTTATTATTTTTTTTCTTTTTGATGTTCTACCTTTTTTCGGTTAAATTTCAATTTGGTTCTTCATATGCACGCGTCAAATCTGTCTCTCTTTTTTTTTTTTTTTTTTTTTGGTGTCATCGATTAGATTTATTATTCTATCAACTTATTGTAATGCTTAGCATTGATAGTGTTTTTAATTAATTTTTTTAAATAAACAAACCATCATACCTTGTGGTCAAAATTTTGCATTTTTTTCTTTTTCTTATTATTAACATCAGATCTTACAATTGCTTATCTAATCAATCAAATCAATATTTAAAAGGTTAAATAATACTTGCATTATAAATTTCTTATGGTCAAAATTTTGCTTTTTTTTCTTTTTCTTATTATTAACATCAGATCTTACAATTGCTTATCTAATCAATCAAATCAATATTTAAAAGGTTAAATAATACTTGCATTATAAATTTTATTTATTTGGAAAACCAAAAAAATTCTATTGTCAAGGGGTGATTAGCAAGCTATAAAAGAACAAGTGCATATAAGCTGGAGCTTAGAAAATAGTTTTTCATAGCTAGTTAATGACCACTCAACAATACTGGAAGAGTGTTTTTTTTTATTATTTTTTTAACTTAATGAAGGAGAAATGGAGAAGAAAACTGTTTTTATAGCTAGACGAAATAGTTTTTTTTTTTTTTAATGAAGGAAAAGCGGAGAAGATAACTGTAAGTGGATTTATCTTCTTTTTTTTTTTTTTTTGAATGGGCAAATGGATCAATTGGAAGCTTTTAACGAACTTCATGCTTTTTTTGGGAAAATTTCATGCTAACAATAAATATATATATATATATATATATATGTGGTTGTATCCACAAGCGCCCTAGTTCTATATATCAATTCTATGCACATGTGGAATTATTCAACTACGTATTAAGAATCAAACACCAAAATCTCTAGGTTAATTCTTCAATGTTGTTGAAGTTAAAACCTCACTACATTTGAAAAAAAGTGAAGAAGAAGAAGAAGAAGAAGAAGAAGAAGTTAAAATCTTATTAGTTCTCTGTGTGTAAGATGCAAATTCTCATCCTGCATAATGATGAGATCTTATGCCAATTATTACTTTTGTAGAAATCATTCTGTTAAATGATTCTTCTTCTTTTTTTCCCCTCTTTTTATAGCATTCATCTATTTATTTATTTATGTATATCTTATTTTGTGTTAATGTTATGATTTTTTGGGTCGTAGATATATAATTGAAAGAACTTCTAAAAAAAAGAAAAACACTAGTTGAACAAAATAATGATAGAGGGTTTTGAGAAACATAAACTAATAAAAATTAGGTCCTATAATATAAAACTCATAAATAGAGCCATCTTTTATTAATTATAGTGCTTATTGT
>CAMOHE010046129.1:36564-82919 GCA_946598075.1 Artocarpus hirsutus
AAAAAAAAAAAAAAAAAAAAAAAAAAAAAAAAAAAAAAAAAAGCGAAGAAGAAGAAGAAGAAGTTAAAATCTTATTAGTTCTCTGTGTATAAGATGCAAATTCTCATCCTGCATAATGATGAGATCTTATGCCAATTATTACTTTTGTAGAAATCATTCTCTTAAATGATTCTTCTTCTTTTTTTCCCCTCTTTTTATAGCATTCATCTATTTATTTATGTGTATCTTATTTTGTGTTAATGTTATGATTTTTTGGGTCCCCCTCTTTTTATAGCATTCATCTATTTATTTATGTGTATCTTATTTTGAGTTAATGTTATGATTTTTTGGGTCGTAGATATATAATTGAAAGAACTTCTAAAAAAAAGAAAAACACTAGTTGAACAAAATAATGATAGAGGGTTTTGAGAAACATAAACTAATAAAAATTAGGTCCTATAATGTAAAACTCATAAATAGAGCCATCTTTTATTAATTATAGTGCTTATTGTGACCTAAACATCTTTTATTAATTATAATGCTTATTGTGACCCAAGAATTTTAAATTTTACTATCTTGTCTTGTTAACTCCTCTTAACAACATCTCCTCCAAACATCGTTTAGGGTTTCAATGTTGCCCAACAATAAAAGAGGCCACACCCTATCCTCGTCAAAAACGTTGACTCTCTTGCTACCATAATTTTTGCCAAGCTCCTTGCTTCTTAGTTCCTTTCAATTTCTAATGTTTCACTATTTTGTTTCAATTTGGCTCAATTCAAATGACCATCACAATTTGAATTACTGTCTGATAAAGCATTTGATTTAAAATAAAATGATAGTTTAAATTAAGCTGAACTACTTAACTTACATTTTAAACCCCCTTCATTTCAACATTCTAAACCAATATTAAATAGTGATTTTACTCTCATATATTTGTATCTATAATTTAACGTTATTATTTTATTATTTTTTAATTGAATAACTTCTTTTTGCATATTTCGTATTTATTTTTTAAATTAAATAATTTTTTCATGTTTCAAACTAAAGTTATCAATAGCCATCTAAATACAAATTTAGATTAGATATTCGGTTGAAATTAACACTTTAATTACATATCTAAACGAGAGTTCAAATATTGTTTAAACTATACAATTTGAATTTTTTGTTCAAATTAAAAAAATTCAAATTAATACAATATGAACCAACGAACCAAATGAGGTACAAATATCCTTTGCAAAATTAAATCAGCAGAACTCGAATTGAAAGTTTCTTTTGTATTATTTTTTTGAGGAATGGCTCGTCAAGCTCCATTATGGAGTTTTGGTGATGTCATGTCAAGAAAACGAAGATTGAGATTATTAAAACCTTGCTATTTGGACAAGAATAGTAAAGAGCTCTATCAATTTTTAACCATAAGTATTATTTTATTTTATTTTATTTTATTTTTTGCCCGCTGATGTGACTCAAATAAAAAAAATATTAACTCTAAAATGTCAAGTATATGAAGTAACAATAAGGTGCCGACATATATTTAATCAAGGACAAGTGGAAGTATATATGGTGTTTTGTTTTCCTGTATGATTGGTTGTCCTAATGTTCTTTGGACAGCTCATTAAAAAATTACTTACAGTTGAGCATCAGTTTTTATCAGAGTATTAAATTTTTAAAATTTTGATGATATGGCAAGAAAATATTAGGGAACAACCAATAAGATATGAAACTTAGGTCAACAGATTTGGATCCTCAATTTGTAGCCTTCCACTTTAATCGCATTCTCTCTCTCATCATAATATGTTGACATTGAAAGGTCCACTCTGATGGTTAAAAGAGTTCCGGTCTTGAGTAAGTTCACGACTTTTGTGCTCTTAAATACATTCCATGGTTCCAAAATCACAAATACCTTCCGCGCGTCCCTTTTTTTCTGGTTTGTATAAAGCAAGAAAAAAAAAGGTTTCTATTTACATGAAGAAAGGATACAGTTTTTCGTAGGATAAATTGCTATGTTAGTTTTCAACTTTTTATGAAAGTGTTATTTTGCTCCTTAATTTTTTTTTTTTATTTAACCAACCCTAACTTTTAACTTTAGTTGCTAAGGGACCATTTTAATTGAGGCCTACTGACTTTGTGAGTACACATGAGCTCTTTAGGAGAGCATTTTAGTGACATAATTGATATTTTTTTAAAAAAAATAAGTTTAAAACATATTTCTTCAAAAAATTAAAATTAAAATGTAAACGTAAAAAAAATCAGCAAAACGATTGCCACATTACTTCTCCTTTGAGGACTGGACGAGGGAGGGATGATGGGGTTGGGGACGACAAGATGGGGGGACACAATGGGTTTGGTGGAGGGGGCTCTCTAATGGTAAATAGTTTGGGGTCACAGGTGGGGGGTCCAGTGGCTGGATGGGTGCTTGTTGGGGTAGCAGATAAGGGGTGGGATGGACGTGATGAGAATGAGGGTGTAAAGGGAGAGGGGCCAACGAGGTTAGGGGAGCTCCCTTAGTCACCTCAGGGTCGTAGGGTGGTGGGTGGGCTGAGTGTGAAGGCTAAAGGGCTTGATGGCAACAAGGTGATAGGTAGGGGTTGGTGATGGGGATAGGAGTGCAAAGGGAGAGGGTCCGACAGGGTTAGGGAAGCTCAGGGAAGGATGATGGGGTGTGGGTGTTGGGTTGCCACTTGGGGTTGGGGTGGTTGGGCATGGAGGTGGGGTCGTCAACACAGGAGAGGGTGGTGGGTAGGGGTGGTCCACCGAGGAGGGAACCATTTGGGTTTTGTTTTGTTTTTTTTTTTTGGTTGATTTTGAATTTTTTGGGGGTGAAAATCAAATAATGGCAATGATTTGGTGTTTTAGATCAAAGGCTATGTTTTAATCTTAATTTTTTAATGTATTAATTATTTTGAAATGCAAGTTAGTAATTTTAATTAAAAATGATGTCTAGCAATTTTTTCCGTCCAAAATAATAATAATAAAAAAGAGATTGGGAATCAAAATAACATTTTTGTGAAAGGTTAGGACAACATAACAATTTACTCAAAATAAGTAAAATATCGAATAACATTTTATTTATTTTTCTTAGAAAAATTTTGTCTTTTGTTTATGGTTTTGTGCGTTTGGCCTTTCGGCGTTGTGTGGGGTGTGTTGGTTATGAGAACGGTTGAGGCAGTATTTAGATCCAAACCTAGTTGAAATGTTTTCCTAACTCCAATGCTAATTATTTATCTTCTCTTATCATTTATTTAAAGTATTAGGTTTTTCAGTTTTGCATATTATTTTATTTTGATTTCATGTTAATACGCTCTAACAATTAAACATACATAATACTTTACATTTAAACAATTAGGACAATTTTTGTTTCATAGTTTTTGAGAAGGAATAAATTATAATGTTACATTATAAATTATTCACTTTTTGCATAATACATCTCGAATTTTCAATCTTGACACAATGTTCCCTAAATTTTGAAATCATTGATAATTGAGGTCCAATAGCTACTTTTAATTTCTATTAAGTACTATTTTTCATGTGTTAAGTTTCAATTTTTCCCTAAAATAATGAGTTCCACCCTTAAGAAAACTAGCGTGCGAATCTTATGACCGACATTGTCCATGCATGCATTTTAACATTTCTTATATACTAGATTTTAATTGTCAATTATTCAAAATGATCAAGATATATTTTACTAAGATTGAAAGTTCAGAGTGTTTTATATAAAAACAAAAGTGTAGTATTGCAATTTACTCTTTTTGAAGATGTTGAGCTTTGTCTTTAGTTTTTCATAAAGGACGTATTATTATGCACGCTTGTAACATGTAGAAATTGAGGATATATCTTATCATTTATTTTATATGTATTTTTTTAAAAAAAGTAATATTTTTAATTCTTACACAAAATACATTTGATGTTATATCTTCAATTTCTACATGGTAGATACGTACATGCAATTTTAAGGTTATTGTTATATCTTAATTTATATATATTGCACATGCTAGGGCGGTATACCTTTTATGAAGGACTTTTTACTTTATGACTTATTGGCCCCGTTTGTTTTTATTTTTAAAATTTTTAAAAATACTTTTACACGTTTTTTAAGACAAAAATTTTAAAAACACTCTCAGCACAATTTTTAAAAAATTTATTTTTTACAAAACAAAAATATTTTTATCTATTTTGAAAATAATATCAAACGGCCCCATTGTTTTGCATGCAAGGAAGATGTGTACCAAAAATTTGAAAGGATAACCTGCGGTACCAACAAATTTTTAGAGACAGAGAACAAAAAAAGAAAAAAGAAAAAAGATGTTTTGCCAAAAAGATTTTAAAATCCCTTTTAAAAAGGGGATTTCTTACTGTTTACTCCACCTATAAAGTAGGGTATTTTAGTTATTAAGATTAGGACATTAAAAATTTATAGTACAGAATATAGAACTACTTCTAGTTGTAAATCATATTGTTAAAAAGATAATCTGATGACTAAAACATCTATGTTTTATTAGTAGAGCAAAATTACGTCCTTATCTACCATAAGAGTTCTCTTCAAAAATAAAAAGATTTCAAGATAAAGTTGTTCTTAAGGGAAAAAAAAAGGGCAAGGTATACATATGTGGGCCTGCAGGGTTGTGAAAGTTAGGCCGGCGGCAGATCAACGGACCTGTATGAATAATATTCCTGACGTATACTTTCACATATATCTATGTATTTCTTTATCTTGACGCAAGGGAAAAGAAGAATTATACCAAAAAAATTCTTTACTTGGTTCAATCACAGATCCCCCAAACCTTCAAATACCTGCCAAATCTCTCATACATTTACTTCATAACTGGAAAACTTGTTAGGCTTTTGAAAAAGGACGAATTAAGGCGCACGACAAAGATACACCAATATCAAACTGGAATCAACTATGGGTGTTCTTGCGGCGATCGCTAAACATTTGGACACTTTAATCGGGTATTTCTTGACTAAAAATTCTTATTTGTATGTAGGTCATTTCTACCCAAAAAAAAAAAAAATTGGGTCATTGATTATTTTGAGCAACCTAGCACTGATAATTGTATGATTTTGTGTTTTCAATCTTGCAGGCCTGCAGCAATGCTTGTCTATCCTTTGTAAGTGGGCACTAGTAATATACATGTAACAATGATGATCATTGAACACAAGAAAAAAGTACCCCACTGGGGTGCACGAAAAGGGAAAATTTAGTTAAAAAAAAAAAAGAAATTTAGAAATTTTTTTTTTTTGTTATCCTATTCACTTATAGAATTTTTTTTTTTTGTTATCCTATTAACTCACTACTGAATTTTTTGTTATCCTATGTACTCACATTTATATGGATGAACAGATATGCATCAATGCGAGCAATTGAAAGCCCTTCATCTCTAGACGATCAGCAGTGGTTAACATATTGGGTTTTATATTCTTTCATTACGCTATTTGAGCTTTCTTGTTGGAAGGTTCTCGCATGGTAATAATTTCTTTTTCCTTTGGGATAACCCTCTTTTTGTTCTCTAGTTTTATATTTTTGATAGTGTAACTATAAAATCATTGGCAAGTATTCAATTCCGGCTCACTAACCAATCAGATAGTTGGAACATGTTTGTTCTTTATTGTAATATTATTCATCTGTTTATGTAATAATTAATTTGTTTAAGTCGTAACACTCAATGCTACAAGTGTTAGACTTTTATTATTGAGTGTTATACATAGAAACAAATTGAATATTACATAAATATACGAATAATTACAATTGTGAGCAGAAAATGCTCTAAGTATTTGATTAGCCCGGGTGCCTGATTGGAGATTCAACAATCATATATATGACAGTTTCATATAACTTTATAGGATTTTATTCTCGTTATTCATAAAATAGTGGACCCTATCCTAGTTTAAAGTGCTGGGGTAGAATTAATCTAGACAGGCCCACCGTTTCATATGTTTTTCTAAAAATCTATCTATCTATGTATCTAATATGCGAGTACTATATTTCAGGGTTCCCATATGGCCGTACATGAAGCTTTTGTTTTGCATGTGGTTAGTGCTGCCCACTTTCAATGGAGCAGCTTATATTTACGGCAATATTGTGAGAAAATATGTTAAGATTGGGAGTTATATGAGCTCTAATTATCCAGAAAGTCAAAGAAGAGTACTCGAGATGATGAGCCTTGATGCAAGGAAATCTGTTGAACGTTATATCGATAGACATGGACCTGATGCTTTTGATAGAGTCATCAAAGCGGTAATTATAAAAAAAAAGAAAAAAAAATTAATTATTTAATTCATTTCTATGAGAAATTTCGAAGAAAAACTTAGATAATTCCTTGCAAGTCCAATGTTCATGCTTGGTTTGGATTTGATTTTTGCAGGCGGAGAAAGAAGCGAGGAAGCGTTGAGGATTCTGTAGAGCAAATTGGATGCAAAAAAAAAAAAAAAAAAAAACATTTTCTTTATACACTAATGTAGCACAAAATCATCCTGCAATATTGTACTCATGTTTTATATTTCTCAATAGCAACGCATGAAAAAAAAAAAAAAAAAAAAGAGAAGAGTTTTAATTACAACATGACTGGTGTCTAGAAATTGAATAATTATCTTTGACGCAATCAACGATGAAAGACCATGTCGTGGCAAGGAGAAAAATCTTATAATAAACAAGTATTCAGGTTGATTAAAATTTTCTTTTCCAAGATTTTGTGGAAAATTAAGAAATCAATGAGTGAATGAAAAAGCCGTGGATGCCTAGTACTAATAAGGTGTTTAAGAGCATTTGTTTAAACTATTGGTTTAAATCAATTTTAGTCAAAACTATTATATCTTGTGAGAGTTTTATATTATATTTTATTTTTTTTTGACAGTATAGCATGTGAGACTGCAACAACCAAAAACTTTAGTTGAAAATGAAAATACCAAGCGCTTAATTTTAGACTTAAGCAAACTATAGGCTGAAATTATTAAGCACGATTTGTCTTTTTAGTTTCAGATTTTAAATTTATCGGATTCAATGAAAAATGTTTCTTGGTAAAGATACTAATATGTAATAATCAAAATTACTGTAATGCAAGAGAAGATCTTATCACAAAGCTTTTCAGGCAAAAATAGTCGCCAAGGTAGTCCCAATCTTCTCATGAGAATAAGATCTTGTATTTTTACCTTTTTTGCTTTCTTCATATTTACTTTTTTTTTTTAAGAAAAAAATGATAGTGTCCACATGCTCACCATCCAGTGGAAGTAATAGGAGGCTAGTATCTATTGGGACTACCAATAGATTGACAAAGAATCTAAACCTTGAGTCTTTATCATCTAACAGGCTATAGGCTTTAACAGTCTGCTTAAAAACACTAATCAATGCCAATACACAATGTAGGGTGACCTTATATTTTGTGATACTCTCACTCATGTCACCACCACAAGTGGTTCTTTATATTTACTTTCATCAAATATGATCTTTTTCTTTATTGTTTCATGAATGAAAAAAAAAAAAAAAAAGGAAGGTGACAAACTTTTTTTAACTGAAGAGAGAGAACAATTAACATCAAAGAAGAAGAAAATATCCTAATTAAGTTGACACCTTTGTTCTTTCTATCCTTTTCTAAACCCTTTCACTCACATTACAAAATAAAAGCAATACAAAAACCAATCACTTCCCCTTAGGAAAAAAAGGTAGGAAACCAAAAGGAATAAAAACAAACCTGCGAAAGCAAACTAAAGTGGTGTTTTAAAGAATGGTGGGAACCACTTTTATTGTAGCATGTGACAGCTTTTATACTGTAGCAATTTTTTTAATTTTTATTTATTTATTTTTTTGTTACTGTAGCATATGAGGGCTTTATACTGTTCATAACTAAGTTTGTGGTGAAAACCGTAGTTCCCACCATTATGCCAAACAGGGGTAAAACGCTTATATATGAGACAGCTGGAACCAAAAGACCAAGCCAAAATTCGAATCTTGTTCGTAGACTGCAAGTCATGCCTCGTTAAAAACCTACATGAGCAAAACCCAAATGGGGAAAATCTCAAATAGAAAAACAGAATGCACGGACCTGGACATAGAAGCCTTCCTCGTATGAAATCCTATGAAAAACGGAAAAGAGGCAAGTGGAGCAAGTCCCGATTCAGTAACGCAGTAACGGACAATAAACTTCTACAACTAGTTAAAGCTATGCTACAAACATCACAAGTGTATCTTCAACCTATCAATCACTAGAGCATTTTGTTGAGCAGTAGTTTAGTTGTGCTCCTCCTAATTTTATTTACGACCCCATTTTATGAAAAAAATTATAATTATATCCCTATGCAATAGTTAATTGAAATTAGTTATAAGTAGTTATATCTAATTTATTGAATAAAATATTATCTCTGTTTTATAGTACCCACACCAATATATATATATATATATATATATATATATATATATTTCCTGACTATTCACTATTGGATGTCATGGTGAAACGAGTGCAGGTTGGCTTCTTTCCCTATACAGCTAAATATTTAGCTATCAGAGATAGCTTCTTCTCTACTAATGTTGCCAGTAACAAAGTCAGGAATTTCAATCAGGGGCTAATTGTTGGTTTTCAAAAATGATTTTTACAAAAATAACGAAGAAAACGTGGATATAGTACCAAACATATATTATAAAAGTTTTGTCAAAACTTTTATAAAAGATATTATAGATTATATTAATTTAAAGCTAAATAAATATATATAAACCTTCGCTTACTCAGATAAAGACAAGAGAATCACAATTTTTGTAATGGAAAAGACATTCTCAAAAGGTGAAACCATCATTTTCTTCCCCTGGTCCTTGATAGCTAATAGGCAAACAGGTGGCGTAGGAGGAATTAAAGGATTTTAAAGATTACTCTCTTGCTTTAGTCAGCCGTTAATCTCAACATATAAGCAAAATTGGCCCTGAGATGAAGAATACTTCTTCTTCTCTCTTTCTCTCTCTACATGCCTAAGGAGATTTTGGGAGAGTTCTCCCGATCTTTACAAGACTCACAATTGTGTGTAAATACATAGAGGAGGCCTTTATTTAAAGAGAATATGAGACCCAATTATTTATGAAAACTTCCTTTATTTTAATTTTAAAAATCAAATATTTAATTAAAATAAAAGAGAACATATTCTCTTTCCTTATCTGTATGTGTGCCATACACAGTGGGACCCACACACACTGTATCTTTCAAAATTAATTATTTATTATTAAATAATCTTATTATTTAATAATTATAAATTAATTCTTAATTAATTTTTTCTGAGTGATATTTGATTTAGAATCCCATAATTCTAAATTAATTGATTGATTAATTAAATCAATAATTTCACTTGTCCAAACAATATTTACAAGGATGACGAGGGGAATTAATAGATCTATAATTTTAAGCTCCAATAAAACTAATATATTAATTAAACTCTTTAATTAATATATTATTTTTTTATTAATTTCAATATAATTTCACTAAATGTTTGGAATTACACTCTTGAAATTACAGATATAATTACACATTTCTTAGAGTCGTCCATTTGATATAGTAATTGCATATAAGTTCATCATCCATAAATAATTCATAATTAGAGGTAAGTAAAATCTGTTAACCTCTATGATTACCTTTTTTTGTATCCTTAAGAGCCATTGATTCTCTAATGAATAATAAATTCATGAATTAAATCACAAATTGAGCGCTTATATTATTTAAGACCCAACCAATTCTCAAGAGAATTATTTATGTACTTATCAGTAAAGAAGAAATTGATTCCATTTTGTAATATTAAAATTTTCGGTTACTTACTTTTTTATGCCTCTAAAATGCTAGAGATGTGATTCGATTCTTAAATCCATACCAAGTAAATTAAAAGATATAATTTCGTAAAGAAGAGTCTGCTAATAACTTAGGATTAAAATCATCTTGTATATGATCATCAGTTGATGTGATGAAACTTGTTATATTTGACAAATTAGCTATTTATATTATGTCTTGGTCCTATATAGTCTTATATGCACATTGCACTTATTTAATGACTCACTATATAAATGGTTCAGATAAGACCATTCTATTCTTAATAGAAATGACATACGTTAGTGATGTTCAATTAAAGATTTTATACTTTAATCGAACAATTATTATAATAATTAATTGCATGTTACTGGCAGTTTTATTATTATCTTTAAATATTATCCTCTTATATATAACATTTATCTATAATATTTAAGGTTATAAAGATAATTATGAAATTTTAATAATATTCGTACAGTATTCAAAATATATGCGTGCAAATATAATGAAAAAAATTTGCTTTATTTATTTGAGTTAAATTTATTAAAGGTCCCTAAACTTTTTCTCTTTCTCAAACTAGTTCCTATACTCAAAAGTGTTTTTACTTAACCCTTGAACTTTTTTCTTGTTTCAAATTTAGTCCCTTGGTTATATTTTGTTAAATTTTGAATGGAAAAAGTTAGACAATCTTGTAATTTTATTAGAAGAGAATGTGTACTCTCGTAATTTGTCCAAAAAAGAACCAAAACTTCAGATTAATTCTTTTATTTTTGAGTTAGGTAATCTTAATCTTTTATGTGTTTAAATCTTAAAGGCTACAACAATCTCAGTGTACAAAGAAGAAAATAGAAAAAAAAATTATGAAAACACCCAAGCTTGAATCTAGTAAACCATGATGAAGAACAATTATGAAGCAAACTCTATGATAACAACAAAATCTTAAATAAGGCCTAAATTTAGAAGAAAAAAAATACTTGCATACTTACTAACAAAAGAAACTATAAAAAGCATTAAAAAGCATACCACAATACCCAATTTATTTGTCAAGGCTAAATTGCTAGTCAATAGCTTGTGCTTGAACTTAGCAATAATAACTATATATGTATTTAGTTTTCTCATATTTAGGATGTTATTTAAACAATTGATAAAAATTTAGATTTCAAATTATCTATTAAATTATATATACTTTAAGCAACGTACATGACGAGTATATTCAAATAACGATTAATTACTCAATTTTTTATAGCGTCATTTAGTATAAAGTATTTACTAAATAATTTAAAATATCTGCTTAAGATTTGATAAATTTGTGCTTTAAGATTCGGTAATTTGCTTCAAAATTGTTCTTTCTCATGGTTCCTTAGAATTAAGTTTTGACATTTTCACAATTTTTTCTATCCTATTTTCTTCTTTGTTTGCTAGGATTGTTGTAGCCTTTAAGGTTTAAATGCATAAAAAATTTAATTTGAAGTTTTGGCTCTTTTTTGGACAAATTACATGTGTGCCCATTCTTTTAAGTTGAAATTACTAGATCATTGACTTTTTTCTATTTAAAATCTAAAAAATGTGATTGAGGGACTAAATTTGAGACAAAGAAAAAGTTCAATAGTTAAGTTAAAACACTTTTGAGTATATGGACTAATTTTAGAAAGAGAAGAAACTTTAGAGACCTTTGAAGAATTTAACTCTATTTATTTATAAATACGTCCTATACAAAACATCTTATACTTTAAGGGCGTTTATCGTAACACTTATAACCACGACAACAAATATTTAAACAATATAAATAATTATTAAAAAGTATGAATGCCTCTTATAGCTTTTCATACTAAAAAAATCTTGCATAATAAGTCTATCGCTGGGGCATTAATGATATATATATATATATATATATATATATATGGAGTGTTTTTAACTGTTACATTTCTAATGAATATTGTTATATTATGTTTGATATAAATCTAACGGTTGTAATGAAGTAGGTTGTTGATCACAACTGGCAAGATCTCTTGCAATACAGAGGTAGATCTATGTGATAACCATAAATCCTTTGAGGCAAAGGGTCAAGAAAGGATAGGTTGTGCAATTCCATGTCACCTAAGGATAGTCATAAGTTATGGTTCATAAGTAAGGATACCATCTTCCAACTGTATGAGGCTTTTCTGGATGAAGTCCAAAAACAAAACGGTGTAAACATAGGCTTAAATAGGACAATATCATACCAAATACATGTATAGGTCATTATATATGGTATTAGAGTCTTGACCCAGCTAGATGAGTGGCCAACAAGGATGTTGGGCCTGAAAAGTTAGGGTGATTATGACAACCATAAACCCCTTGAGGCAAAGGGCTAAGAAAGAATAGGTTATGTAGTTTTACGTCACCTGAGAATAGTCATAAGTAATAGTTCATAAGTAAGGACATCATCTCTATAGTATGAGGCTTTTTGGGGTGAAGTCTAAGAGTAAAACCATGTGAATATAGACTCAAAGTGGACAGTATCATTCCAAGGAAAGGTGTAGGTCGTTACAATCTCCAATGGTTTGCCCCTCACTAAAGCCGTCGATAACTCTCACAGCTCTATGCGACACAATCATTGTCTATTTTTTTCCTTCCTCGCTTCATTGTCATTTGAGTGGTATCTTGCCGCATCATGGTCGCAGCGGCTCGTTCGCCTCTTAGGTCACAATTGTGATCTCACTGCCTAAATTGCAGCGGCCAATCAATCCAAAGGAAAAAAGATTGACACCACGATCTTTTTTTGTGAAGCTGATCTTATGGTGCCCATTTTAATGGGTCAATGTCGTATGGTGGCTCAGCTACACCTTTGTTTAAATCGGCGACCATGGAGATCATAAAGAGTTTTCACTGTAGGTTGATTTTTTAATAGAAATTCTTGGTTGATTGGGCTTCGGTGAGAACATTTTGGTGGTCACAATGACGGAAATGGCCAAACTAATAGTGGAATAAAAATTAATATTAGTAAAAATTACATAATATGTCTATTTTTTAAGGAGTGAATTAATATCTATCTTCGTTATGCAAATATCATTTATATGTCCTTTTTTAAAAATTTTATATATTCAAAACCTTAATATACCCTCTAACTAAATATTATCATGTATTTAAATTTTTATAACAAATTTTCTTATTTTTTGAACAGTCAAATTAGGGAAAAAATATACACGTACATTTCTTATTTTAACATATTACATTGATGTATTATCATTATCACTTGAAGTCTTAAAAAAATAAAATAAATGTCATTGAGTATCATTATCATTACATATCATTAATTAATGATATAACAATTATATAACCTATAAGATACACAAAAAGACTTAATAAATACTATATTATTAATTTAATTACATATAAAAAAATGAAATATCATTTACTTGGAGTCTTAAGAAATGAATATTATTACATATCATTATTATTACATATCATTAACTTAATGATATATAAATTATATAACTAGTAAGACACATAAAAGACTTAATAATAATGTGTCATCAATTTAATTACGACACCATAATTTCAATTTATTAGTAAAATTATATTATTTATTTAATTACAACACTCTAATTTTAATTTGTCAGTAAATTTAACTTGTCGATAAAAAATTTCATCATTTTAGGGAATTTTAAAATTGTTATTTTATATGCCTATTTGAATTTAAGCAACAAATACCCTAATTTCAGGGAATTTTTTTAAATATAATGATATCATAATCTGTTTGAAATCTTATATACCTATATTATAGTTATTCTAAAAAAATAAATTAAAACTAATAATATCATTATTATGGTTATTAATGTCTTTATATATATACATTAGGACATATAAAAAATATTCATGAACTGCAAACACATTTTAATTCTACAAATAAAAAAGAGCCATATGTCTCGTTAACCCTAAAAATTAAAAGACTAAAATTTAAGAGTGGATAGGGGTGAACAGCAGGTGATTTGGTGGTTTTTGGACAGGTGCAGTTCAGTTTTATAGGTTGGCGGGTTAGCGATTAACTAACTCGCAAACTGCCCACCACATGGCGGGCAGTTTGGGTTTGGTTTTGGGCGGTTACGAGCAGGTTAAGGCGGTTTAGACTTATGCTACTGCCCAATGTAATTTTTTGGACTTTTTTTTTTAAAAAAAGTGAAGAAAATTTGTAGAAAATATAAGATGATAATACATAAAGCATTCCCAACAACAAGCAAGGTTGATGCCTAAAGACAGTGACCATATTCACAAGTACAAATTAAGAAACATAATCATTCACTGCAACAAGAAGCATCAACTACAGATAAAGTGATGAATAAAGTCAAGAGTCCATAAACCAGATTTTCTTTTTTAGAAGCACTATCAATAATGCCAAGACTTGAAGAGGTTTGAGATTGACTAGAACTACCATCCATTTTTCATCTAAAGTACATCATTGAATAAGAGAAATCATACATGGATGCCAGGGGAAAATAAATTCTAGAAATAAAGAAGAGAACAAGTTCAATCAATTAGTGGTGTTATTAAAGTTAATTGGTGTTATTGAGTTATGTGCAAAAGCTTTCATCTTCTCCAAAAGCAATACCAAACTCCCCTTAAGTAATGAACAAAATTGCAAAGGAATTTTTAGAATTTTCTTACTTGGCCCAGCATATCTCAATTAAGGCCGCTACTTGAGGATTTATATTAGTCGAAATTTCAAGCCTTTAGTTGTTGAAACCAATTCTTGCTACAACCTAAGAAATGTTAATGCATTATATTTCATGAACTAAGAATTTCATAATTAGTAAGCCAGAAACACATGTCCATCATAACTAAAAATATATATGCTACAAATAGTATCATTCCTTCCTACAAACAAACACAAAAGACAAATTTGTAAAGAAGACGAACCAATATGAAATACAAAACAAGTAACATGTACTAAGACAAATTTGTTATTCGTCCCAGTGAATAAATACAATTTATGACTATTAAGTAAAGTTTAAGAGCTTGCGTCCAAAGTGTGAGAGTTAATGAATTCCAAAATCTTACATCCTGAACCTTCTGTCCAATCACTTGAATAAAAGCAAGTGATGGTTCGAAAACACAAGGAAAAAAAAAGAAGAAAGTGTAAATATGCAATACAAAAAATCATACACATACAGCATAATACATTTAGGATTTCATAAAAAACTTTGGTTCCTCTCATTCCCACATTCAAATTCCCTTGAAAAGTAACCACTAAGTATACCTGATAAAACAGGACAGGAATAACCTAAACTTCTTGGCGTTTTGTTTCCATTTTGGGCTCCTAAATAATCAATACCTTCCAATGATTCTATCTCTGATAAATCCCATTTCTTTCTTGAATGAGTTTCGTTATTCTCTTCCCTCGAACCATAATCAAAAACTGCTATGACTTGTGTACTAAGACATTGCAAAACTAGAGCCAAAGATCCTTGTAAACAATTTCAAACCATTACTTACCTTTTTTTCTTCCACTGACCATAGCAGATAAAAAAAAAAAGCAGAAAACCAACAAAAATATTTATAATGAGTAGAATCAAACACTGAACTGAAATAAGGGCCAGCCGATTATGGAGAACGGGAAGAAGAGGAGGGTGATTAGGGACAAGATAAATGGGAAGAAGAAAAGAAAAGAGGGAAAGAAGGGTTGGGGCTGAATGCACGCAGTGTAGTGTAACGCCCTTAAATTTACTAAGTGTTATTAGTGTGTAAAATAGTGGATTACTGTACCATGATGCATTTTTAAACTTAATTTGACTATTTTATGAAATTTTTAAATTAATTTTATTTCTAATCATTTCAATTACTTTTGATTTTTTTATTTGTTATTTTGAATTTTGAAACAAAACAATTTGTCAAATACCAACCACGTCTTTTTTCAAAACCGTAGATGGTACACAATTTTCTTTCATTGGTTTTACTTCCTCCTTTTTCTTATTTAATCCCTCACACTCTCTTTCTTTCCTTCACTCACTCAGCACACACTCTCTCTCTTTCTCTCACTCTCTCGTCTCACTCTCTCCTCCTCTCTCACTTCCTCTCATTCTTTCTCTTCTCATCTCAAATTTTTGATTCCAAATCAAGTCCAAGCTTCAGTTTTCATGGATTGGAAGCTTGGGAACACGTTTGGACGATTACAAACTCGATTCAAAGATCAAATCAAGGTTAGTTTTCAAAATCTTAAACTTTTTCAAATTTTTCTATTTTCATTGTATTTTGAAATCCAAGCTCATTTAAGCTTAGAAAACCTTCAATCTAAGTTAGTGAAACCCAAAACATCTAGAATCTAGGCTTGGTTTGATTAAAAACGGATTTGAATCAAGTTTTTTTATTTTTTTCTCTTTTTTTTTTATTTTCAGATTTTCTTGAATTTTTCTATGCAAATCTTGTTTAAATTAGTTTAAAAGTGTTCTACTATGTTTTTCTACCATCTATGAATGTTTTCCATGCTTGAGAATTGACGAAAAACATGTGAAAATGAGGATTTGGGCTTGGGGAGGCCGAAACCATGCTTAGAAAATTCTAGAATTTTTTCAATTAAGCAGGCCAAACTTCATGTTCGACAGGCCGGACTCATACCATCGGTAAGCCGAACCAGGAAACAATTCGGCAGGTCGGTCCTGATTTGTCGGTAGGTCGAACTGCACAATTCGGCAGGCTGGACCAAGGGAACGGGCAGGCCGATCGAACTTTGTAAAAATTTGTCATTTTTCACCCGTTTTCATTGTTTTGAACCCTAATAGAGATTTTAAACTTTTAGTTTGATTTTATGGATTTAAATGGCACACTAGAACACCATTGGATAGTTTAGCAACATAAGATATCTTAAGCCAGATATTGATAAACTTAGTTTACATTTAAGGTTGTTCGTGGTTCCTTGGAGTTAACGTATAGTGAAGCGGGACTATAGTGTTGAATCGTGACATCGGATATTGAGGTAGGACTTCTATCCCCTCATTGGTAGCTAAGTTTTTAAATGATTTTGACCTCAAAAGGGTTTTTATCAAAATGTTTTCAATGCTTGAGTGAAAAGGATTTTTATTGGTTGTATTTACAGACAGTAGAATGAGATGATTTTTATAATGAACCACATAATGAATGTAAATGAAAATACTTGGTAAAAAGAGATTTTAATAACTATAAAAATACATAGATGTGCATGATGCTATACTCAGAGATCGGGTCATGTAGCATATGACCTTGAAGGCAGGTCCCAAAACCAGCTTGGCCATTTCGATGGTGATAACTATAGTTTGCCCAAGAAAGATAAAAAGGTACTTTCTAGACAAACTAATTTTGATAAGATTTATTTAAATGAATTTATCAATTTAATTTTGTTTCCTAAATTATATTTCTTGAAAGATAAATTTTATATTTGAATTATTTATCAGTTTTAAAGCATAATCCTACTAAGTCTTTCGCTCACTTTTTATTTGTTTTCAACCCATTTCTTTCCCTAAGTGGAATTCAGCTTAGGTATAAATTAATGACCGGACTTGTGAGCAGTAGGAAACCTGAGTAGGTTATTTGTATAAATTAATCAATGCATGTATTATTTTAATTTCTCTCTTTATTTTGGACCATGGTTATAATTTACATATTGTCGCTACCATGTGTGTGCACAAGTTGTGGGCCTGGTGGGACCCAACTCATATTTTCTCTTTCCTTATTATTTTATTTCATTTTGTTTTATCTCATTTGCTTAATTATTATAAATGTTTGCTTAAAAAAAGATTCTAAATTATCACCTATTTCTTAATAGATTAAATTCTTTAACTTGTGTTTAAATTAAAACTTTAACTTAATTAACCTAATTAACATGCCATATCACCTCCCATACTCTAGGGCGTGACATGTTAATTTAGGTCATGATTCGTGAGCGTGTGGCTAGATGAGTGTAGATAGTTTTAGTTTCTTTTAATATATAGGCGGGCGGGTTCGGGTTAAATCTACCCTCAAAAACTTAAAACTGAACACCCCATCAATGGGTTGCTAACGTTAACCTGTTTTTTTTAAAGATAGGCGGGTGTAGGTGGGGGTGGTTGGCGAGTGCGGAGTGGTTTTTGTATAACCCTAAGTGGATAGTAAATGGACCATTAATTTAGGGAGATTTTTAAAAATGACTTTTCAAAAAATTTTATTTAGTCAATAACCTCTTTTTTTTTTTTTTTGTTTTTAGGCATTAAAAAACTAACTTTTTAGATATCAAATAGTTCTGGTTTTTTTTTTTTATTTCCACCTTGGTTAGGTTTCTTTCTTCGATACAGTTATTTTTCTCTTTTTTTTAAAAAAAAATTAAAACAACTTTAATGCTCAAAAAAAACCTTTTTTTAATTAAAAAAAATCATTTACTTAATTTAAAAATTTTTTTTTTGGCCCGTTTTTCAAATTATGCCATTTTAAATCTATATTAACCAAATAATAGAATGACTAAATTGAAAACGCTAGCAGCAAATCTGTCCTTTCCCTTCTCTCTCTTTCATGCCTCTCTCATCCATCCCTCCCCAACAGATCTCCCGATCTCCCTCTTTAATCACGTAGAGAGCAAGGCACCAGAGGAGCAGCTGTTGATGATCACTTATTCCATTAGAGCATCATCGGAGAAGAAGGCTCATGATGTCGACAAAGTGGGCAACCAGCCTCGTAAAAACGTCAGCGAAGCCAATCGTAACCATCAACGGCGAGATCGTGACTCCTGCCATCTTGAAGTCAGATTGTGACTTTGTCGTTGCCAAAGCTTGAGCTCCAAATTTTGTCCGCTGCCATGAACTGAGCTGCTCGATCTTGTGTCTTTTTTACGACCTTTTTCTAGTGAGATCAGATCTCATCTCGTTCAAGATTGCGTTGTTGGATGGCCAAAGGGTGCTTCGTCGGCAAAGGACCAGGGGGAATGAAGCCCTTTGTAGGAAGTGAAAATAGAGAGGGCAAGGAGAGAGAATGGGGAGAAGGAGAAAACATAAAAAAATTTAGGTGCTTTTTTTTTTTTTGTTTTCGGAAATCGTCGGAGTTTGATATTAAAAGGGTAATTTGGGAAATTAAATATTTCAAACAAATTGTGACCAATTAAATTTTTAATATTTAAAAATGTGTTATTTATTTCTAATGGTATTATCATTTGGTCTATTTGCTATAAATTCTTAAATTAGGGATTATGGATTTTGGAAGTCATGGTATCGCCGTTGTTGGATGAGATGTAAAGAAATGAAGGAAACAACTGCACTCAAAAGTGAATGGAGCCTAATTAACCCAAGATCTTGCTATAATTGAGAAAACGCCGCCTACGTAAGAAAAAATTATAGTAGAATAAAGAACCAAAATTCCAAATTAATTTATTGAAAAAAAAAAAGAAGGAAAGAAATTAAGAAAGAAAAAAAGAGTTCAAGTTAATCACAAATAATAATTACTTCAAAAAAAAAAAAACAAATAATAAGGGAAGCAACAGATAATTATTCCAAAAAAACAGGTGAATAATGCATACAACTTTTCTTTTCTTTTTTTTATATTGCAATTTACATGCTTCATTGCATAGTTATCTTATCAAGCACACGATTCCATGAGCAAATTAGAGAACTTGGGCTAAAGTCACCGCCAATCTGCCTGACCCAAATGGGACCGAGTCACGTGACCTCGCAACTCGGTCAACAAACCGAGCCGACTCAGTCCCCTTGTCCTTCCTAAGATTCACGACCAAATTCCCTTCTTCGGCCAATCTCTCCGTCCGAACTCTCTCTCTAATCTCACTGATTATGCTCCAAAACCTCTCATCCACATGATCCTTTTTCGTCAAATACAATAACTGAAGCCTCTCTTTGCAATCCTCAAGCCTCTTCAACGCGCACGCCAGCTCAACCGAGTCGACGAAACTCAGACAACTCAGTCTCTGTCTCTCCCCAAACTCGGTGACTCGGACCGAAACTTCATTAATCGCCGATAAACAGTCCTCTCCCACCAACCCCACAATCTCGTCCACCAGCTTGTTACCACTCTCGACCAAAATCTCGGGCTGTTTGCAAATCTGCTCGACCAAGCCCACCAGCGACTCGGTCTCGCGAATCAACTCGGCGTTCGTGGTGGCCGTGACTCGCTCCTCCTCAAAATCTCGGCCGTCCAATTTCTCCGCCCCGAGAAAGAAGCCGAGAACTCGTGAGGCGGAGAGGAGACTCTCGACGTACTCGCCGTACCACCGGACCCACGTGGAGAGCTGCCAGGTCACGTGGCAGGAGGCGTCGCGGAATTTGGAGAGGTTAAGGTAGTTTCTTCCGCCGCACGTGGGGAGGACGGAGAGCTGGTCCTGGAGGATGAAGCCGCCGCGTTTTGCCACGTGGTGGGCGGCGAGGAGGCACTTGAGCGCCACGTAGGCGTCGCCGGTGCCCTGGAGGCGGTCCATGAGGGCCTCGACGGCGGCGGACGCAGCGGCGCGTGAGGAGCGACCGAGGGAGAGGACGGCGGCCAGGTGCTTTGGGTTGGGCGGCTCGTGGGTGTCGTGCGTGGTGGCGCGTAGGAGGGAAAGCGTGTTTTGCCTGGAGAGGATCGCAGCTTTGCCCTGCGAGGCCTTGTCCTTGATCGCGCCGACCAATTCTCTCAGTTTCGTTGTCGCTCGACGGCCCATGATGTTAATAATATCTCAAGACCTTTCTATTTTTTCAGGGCCGGAAAATGAATAAATGTTTGGGACTTGGATTGACGAAGCTCATCTCGTCTAGACTCTAGATATCGAAACCTTATGTGCGCAAGGCATCTCTTTCTCTCTCTAGATCTCTCTCTTTCTCTCTCCTTCTATGGTCAATGTGTAGACACTGAAATGAGGGAATAACAAAAAAAGGCCAAAGAAAAATTTCAATCGGAGAGATAGCCTCTTTTTTATTTTTTTCACCAAAAAAGCATGTTTTTTTAGTGGAAAAATTGCCCAATTTTTTGTTAGGAAGATAAGGCTGCACTGTAATGTATGAGGCTGCACTGTAATGTAATAAACACACCTTTCCAGGATTTGACAAATTTGATGGGTTGCCAATAATCATTTAATACTGTGAAAGGTGTGTACTTTTCCATTGTCTAAGGATTAGAACAGTTGATTTTTCTGTTTTCATCCAAAAAAACAAATGTTTCGCGCCAGTGTGAATATCCCTTGACACTCTCGACATCTTATTAGATTGCAGGTCAGTGGTCCTACAAGAATAAACTTGTGTAAATCCAAGAATTTTAGATCTCATGCGGTAATGGAAAACGTGTTAAGATATTTTATTTTGTATACGTGACTGATACCAATTTTGAGGTATTTTGATCTGTTTTGATTAATAAATCGTGTAAAATTTTTAATAATTATAAAAAAATAAAAATTATTATAATATAAAATTATAATTTTTAAATCAATATTTTTAACTTCAACCGCTTTGTCTACCGTTCTATGTGTAAAGTTTACTGCATGATCTTTTGTGACAAGACAATTTTTCTTATATGTTCAGAAATAAAAGTGCACTAAGATTTTGCTAAAAGTTTTTGTCCTTCAAAAAACGATCCAGCATGTGACATGCATAGAGTATTTGGCAAACAAGTCAGGACTTGAAATTAAAACTTAAATATTATAGTATGTAAAAATTTTATATTGGAGCAGTTAAAATTTTTAGTTTTAACTTATTTTTCAAACAAAGCAATAAAAGATATCACAACAAAATGTTTAATTATTATTATTGTTTTTTAAATTAAAAATATATGGATCCAAACTCTACATCTTTCGTTCAGTAGAGATATTAATTCATTGTTATATTATGCTTATAACCACAAAATTCATTATTAAGAATACCATGTCACAAGTCCTATTTCTTCTTTCTCTTCTTTTTTTTTTTTTTTTTTTTAAAAGAGTATCATGTTGCTATAGATGGTTATATTGTTCCATACAATTTTCTTTATTTAAACTACTAATTTCACAAATTCACCTTTGGTCCTTCTTTTCCTTGGCTGAAAAATTCATTTTTTGCTGATCTGAAAGTCCAAGATACCTAAAGTGAGAGAACGAGAGAAGTGCGCTAAGATAATGATCCTTTTGTTAAAGAGGCCAAGTGGTGGTTCATGTAGCATTGTTTAACAAATACATTTATTGATCCGTCCATTTAAACTGGAAACAGCCTAATGCTAAATCATAAACAATAATCACCAATAATTAACCAATCTTAGCTGCAGCCTGCAAGTGGGGCTCAGCAAATTAATTAAGGTGCACCCGCTCTTGACTATGATAAAAATGTCTCACAATTACGCAAGTTTAGTACAAATCCAGAAGTGTCCGTCAAGCATCCTTTTCTAATAATTTAAGGCTTCAAGGCCACATATAATACATGTGTGTGTCTATATAATATATATATATATATGTATGTATGTATGTATTCTAAGGATGTATTATACGATAAGGCTTCAAGGCCACATATAATACATGTGTGTTACTATATATATATATATATGTATGTATGTATGTATTCTAAGGATTTATTATACGATAAGGGTGTCAATTTATCTAAAATTATAAAGTACTATACCTGTCTGTTTCGTAACGTCCCTACTTCAAGACTAGTCTAAGAGGGCACGCTTTTTTGTTTTGTTTTTTTTGTTTTGTTTTTTTTTTTGATCTCCTACCAAACTGGAATTTATTGCGAGAAAGCTATGGTAACGTGTCATTTGTATCATTCTTTTAAACTAGAAAGTTCTATTTAAAGGTTAATTATATAATTATATTTTTTAATTTTAATTATTTTTTAATCTATTATTTTATTCTTAAAAATTATAAATATATTTTTAAAATTTTAAAAACTTACTTCAATTTCATCTTATGAATAAAAAAATTAGACAAAACAATATGACTGTCCTTAAATTGTTATGTAAATATTTTATATATTAAAAACATAAAAATTTCCTAAAACAAAACATCAAATTAACAAAAAGATTTTAAGTTTTATGATTTTTTAAATTTAAAAATACATTTTTTAAAATTTTTTTCAAGAAGAAATATATATTTTATAAACAAACTCGGTTTAGTTAATGATACTTTTTTATCTTATCTCTATTTTTTAAAATTTAAAAAAGTCCACAAGAAATAAAATTTGAAATATGTCTTTCAAATTCAAAAGATACCTTTATAGTTTCTAAAAACAGACGGACAAAATGAGAAACAATAAGAACTAGGAGGTATAATTATGCAATTAATTCTTCTATTTAATCCTATAAGGGTTAAAACTTGTTATTAATGAAACAATAGGTCTTATTCTAAAAAAATACACTATATATTATATTAGGGCCTGCTGTTTTGTTAATAGCAGGGTTATAGTGCATGGGGATGGGAAGAGTTTTTCTTTACTATAATAGTTTTATTATTTATTATTATTATTAGAAAATAATAGGTCTTATTATAAGGGTTAAAACTTGTTACTAATAAAACAATAGGTCTTATTCTAAAAAAGCACACTATATATTATATTAGGGCCTGCTGTTTTGTTAATAGTAGGGTTATAGTGCATGGGGATGGGAAGAGTTTTTCTTTACTATAATAGTTTTATTATTTATTATTATTATTAGAAAATGAACGGGGGCCAACCATCCGGGAAACTATGAAACTAGAGAACTTGCAACACAAATGATCAGCTACGTTTGTGGAACCAGATAAGGAAATGGAATGGAACCAAGAGGGTAGGCTTATCATAGCAGTAAAATAGATTATCTACAAAATTAAAAAAAATGGATATTTGTATTGAAGAAGCCAAATTAGCTTGAATTAAAGGGGCTACAAAGAAGAGAACCATATCAATTCTAATAAGAACATATTTATTTAACTTTGTAAGGTCAAACATTGCTACTCATTGAATAATAATCTTATTCTAAAAAGAACACTACATGTCAAACTGGGACTCACAGTTTTGCGAGTCGTAGGATTTTAACTTTCGTGAATTTTTTTTCTTCCAATTATAAAGTCTAAAGCAGCACAAAAAACAGAGGATGCAAGTGAATGAGCTGCAGAGTTTGCTTCTCTAGGGACATGACAAAACTCCTAAGAGTATGACAGTAACCCTCTGATATTTGAGATGAGAACTTCCTCCTCTGCCAATGAGCTGCCCATCTTAACTCAGCGTCAAGCTCGGCTACATGGATTGGGACTGGGGAGACCACATTGGCTAGCAAATGCAAGACCTTCCCAAGAGCAATACACTCGGCAAGAAAGGGTGAGAAAGAACCCAACATTTTAATTAATATGCAGTATATATGACCCAAAAATTATAAAAATAAAGTTGGAGAGGGAAAGAAAAAAGATCCAGCACAATGTATTGATAACCTGTTAGCATTTCTCTGTCATAATAATAACAACGACGAAGATGATGATAATGATCTTTTGAATGCATAAATCATAGTCCTTTTTTTAATGTAGCCGTCCAAGAAAAGAAATGTTGAAAAGTTATTTCCCCTTCCTTTTTTTTTTTTTTTTTTTTTTGTTTTCCTTCTCTCCTTTTTTTCCGCTCATTTTTTTCATAATTATCTTTTTTCTATATAAATCATTTCTTCTTTTTTCTTTTTTGAAATATGATCATCATAATCATAAATGTGTTATTCCTAATTATCTAGTAAAAATGATTTCTTTTCACAAATATTCTTATCTAAACTTTTCTTTGGAACACTCTCAAATACATTATTTTATGTGGAAAATAATCTTCAACATGTATACAAAAGATTTTTTTTTTTTTCAATAGATCTGATCCCAAAGAACGAAATTTTTCTTAATTTTGTTTATTTTCCTTTCTTGTTGTTGTTGTTTTTTTTTAAGTCTTCCCTTCTTTTATATTAATATCTTTTGGTCCATCATCTTTTCTCCTCAATTTTTTTTTGGCTTTTCCTTCAAATATCTTGTCTATTTTCATAAACATTTTATTAAATTATTTCTCAAACACCCTGTTTGCGTATAGTTATTGTCAATTAAAATATCTTCCTCCCTTAAATGTATCTATATAAATATCTTTTTTCTTCTTCTATATATCCCCAAGTAAAAATAATATACGTAAGTAAAGAGACCGAAAAATACTTAAGGGTACATAAAACAAGTAAAAAGAATGTGTGTTTTTAACTATACATGTAACATTTATATTAAATTCAACTAGCAATCTTGTAATAATAACACTAAGGGTTATTAACATTAATGGCCCATAAACTTTAGGGTCACTTTTATTTTGCTTCTTAAACTTTATATCATTACTTTACCCTTTAAACTTTGAAAACTCTTCACTTTGCCTTTTGAATTTTTAAAATTACCATTTTGCTCCTGAATGTTCAAAACTTCTCATTTTGTCTCCAAAATTTTCAATTTTCTATTCAAATACATAGAATTAAACCCATGTGATTTCTACTTTGGTCACTTTGAAAGGCAAAAATAAGATTTTATTATTGCTAAGTTTTGTCTTACATTTGTAGTCTTACTTGGCGCTTTTGTTTTTGTTTTTGTTTTTGTTTTTTTATTTGAATTTTCATTTAAGAAAAGTTTGCCTGCACATTTTGCCTATACATTTCTTTTTTTTTTTTTAATACGTAACTCAGTTAATAAGTCAATATCTAAATTTGAATGCTGATGAAGATAAGTTATATATTAAAGATGATGAGATATCGGTGACAAGTACATAATTTGATGTAATTTTTTACCAAAAAAGAGCTGCTACTAGAGAAGAAAGACTCAGGAGTGGAATGGGGCGGAAGAGAAAAGGAAAAGGGCTATAGAGAGAAAGGTGTAGTAACCTAGAGATTTGTGATCTGTCTTTGTTCCAAAGGGGAATTGTGGTTTTTGTCTCTTGTAGCTGTTTAAAGGTAAAAAGATGAAAATAGGGTGAAAATTGAAGATTTGGATTCTAAGAACTTTTACTCATTTTAGAAGATATCGAGGGCTAGAGTTGAAATTTTAGGAAATTAAAGAACAAAATTAGCCAATTCTAGCCAAACAGGCCACGCCCACGTGAGAAAAAAGCTCACCACTACGCTGTAGCAAAGAAAGGCAATGCCCTCGAAAGCTTCAGGCCTTGTAGCTACACCTGGACCTGTAAGACATATTGCCGTGAGACTATAGTGTGCGTCCCTATGCACGAAAAGAACTCTCGTTGCCTGATGCTAAAAACCGCACGGTCGCGAGGAAAGGAGCCATGTCCCCATGCATCCCTTGGATTTTGGTTTCATTTTCAGCATAATTTGAAGCCAAGTTACCCCTTTTCAACCCCAAAAGACCAAACCTATAAATAGCTTACTTGAATACAAGTTTTATAGTAGTGTTTTATCCTTTTTCCTTAGTTATTTTTAGACTTAAAAGATGAAGATGAAGAAGAAGAGAAAAAGGAGAATCAATGGGGCTCAGAAAAGGATCATCTACATAGAGATTTTTGAAGACACAGCCTAGTTCTTCCTTTCATTCTTTTTCCTTTTCATTTATTTTATTTTATCTTTTAATGTTTTTATTTTAATTTTATTTATGGTTGAATAGAATTTCAAATCCCTAGACTTGATCATATGATTAATTTATAGAATTATTTTCTAATTTTTTAATTGAGATTGTTTATGTTCTTTTATAATTATTGCTCATGATTTTTTCTTGTTTTGTTTAAGTGGCCAACTAAATAAAACTTGAATTTAATCTATTATTAGGTTAGGAGGCTTGATCCATAATTATCTTGATTTTTTGATCATTAGTAGCAAATTGCAAGGCAAGATTATGAGAGGTTTTCATTAATCATAATGTGGAACGTAACCTAGGTTAAATGATCCAAGATTATGTGATTGTTACTTTGATCAACCTATATTTCTAATCATAATACTTCCATTATATTAAATTTAGAGAGCTTGCTTTAGGTTCTTTAGTAGAAAAGGATTTAGTAAAGCATGTGTCTTATTAAATCTATACAGTAAGAAAAGCTTAGGATAACAGAGCTTGTTGTTATCTATGGTTGGTAATTTTGATGGATAATTGGAAATAATTATATAATTAATTGTATGATTATTGTTTAGTGGTGGCAAACGATCCTTTGACTATTTTACTATTATTGTTTTACATTTGTTTATTTTTCTTATATTTTTGCAATTTAGTTAACTGTACTCCAAAACCCCCCAATTTAGTATTAGTGTTAGTGTGTCGATAATTAATTAATTAGACCCAATCCTCTGCAAGAACAATCCTTACTAATCACTACACTTATTAACGATGATATTTTAAATTAAGGTTAATTTTGTGCCTCCCTCAAGGCATACCAAATTTTGCTGCCGTTGCCGGGGATTGTTATCTAATTAATTGGTTATTTTGTTTTTGTTTTTAGTTTTTGTTAGTTTTACTAAAATTTTCTTTCATGTCTTTAATTTTAGTTTTCATGTTTGTTTTGTGCGAAGTACTTTGAGATGATACATTTTTAGGTTGTGGGCCCAAAAACATGAAAAATGCAGCAGAATAGAGTTTTATAAACTTTTAGGATCCTCCTCATGATGCTCTATATAAATAATTGAATAAACATAAATTTACAAGTTTTACGATAGCTATAAATGATTAAGCGTTTCAAAACCTTCAGATCTTTCTAGCTATTCTCCTTTCTTTAGATCAACTAATGTGTGGGCACCAATGAGATTTCTTGGATTATCTCTATGATATCTCCTTCTAACCTTTTTCTTAGCAAAGATTCTTTAAACTCTAAAGGGAAGAACTAAAGAAACACCAGATGGAAGCCAGAGAAAATTTGCAGAAAATAGAACCTCCAAGGCCTTTATATAGATGCACCAGTAGGAGTTAGCTACAGTAAAATCTTCTCAAAATTCTATACAGAATCACACCTACCAAGGGTAGTTAGGCACGATCTTCATCCTTCCAACAAGAGACTGACATGTGTCACAACCACCTCTAGCTGTGTGATCATGTATCCATCCAAAATCTATCTGAGATCTGATTTTGGTTCAAACTGAGATATTATTTATTTAACTTTTAAAAAAATAATCCTCCATGATTTTCTCAATTATTTAAATTATCTCATAATTCAAATAATTATCTATTTCAACTTTTGAAAAAGATATTTTCTGCTATAAGATAACAAATAGATTATGTGAAGATCATATGATCTATTTGAAACTTAAAACTACGGATGTGGAGTGACCAGGACTACCAGAGTTTCAGTGTGTGATGCCGCGGTCTTGGTGGACTGTTGTGTGAAATTACAATTTTAACCGTGTTGACAAAATTAATCAAACAAAATTTCCATTGATCTATCTAAAAAAAGAGCTAGCAAGAAGACCCAATAAACATATATAATTTAAGCTCTAATAATTATTTATAATTTAATTATCTCATAATTAAATAAATAATAATTATTTTCTCCAGCTTGCGCCACTATCGGAAACTAAGGTTGTATTTTTAATTATATATAGAATG
Organism: Artocarpus hirsutus; assembly: GCA_946598075.1. NCBI lineage: Eukaryota > Viridiplantae > Streptophyta > Magnoliopsida > Rosales > Moraceae > Artocarpus > Artocarpus hirsutus. The sequence continues at coordinate 64,735 of CAMOHE010046129.1, forward strand.
ATATGGACCCTTAAATAGAAAATATCGTCAACAAGGTCGTCCATTGATATAATTTTTTGCCATGTGATAATATCCTCTATAATAATATTCATATTTAGAGCTAAGTTTATAGTTTTATGTACAACCTCTCTAATTACTTATTTATCACTGAGTTCTATTAATTCTTTAATGGATGATCTTTTTATAAACAAATCATAAACAAGGATTTTGGATAATATTTGATATCCCATATCAAATAACAAAATCTCTACATCTAAGTTCTTGATTTAATACTCATGGCAATATTATCTTAGTATCCTATCTTATAGGATTTGTAGATTCCATATCTGTGAGTAATGGTCCCAGCTATCTCTATTAGTATATCTTTAATATACTAAGGTACAGATCATAGATGTTTCAAATCTCAATCATTGGCAATCAAAAGATATAGTAAATAGATGTGAGTCCGTTAATCGCCTTAGGATTAAAGTAAGATCTATCAAATGATTATAAAAAATAGAATTCTAATTTCTCGTTAAGGAATTACACAAGAAATTAAATTCTATCTTGATCTAGGTTTAATGTGTTTTAAACACACTAATGTATTTATCTAGTAATCACCATTACTATAATCTAGATAAGATTACTCTACCAATTTAGGAATAGACAACATTACAATCTTAAGTAAGATAAAGTGTCTAGTTTTATCTATTGATTGTAACCAATGTTTATACTAAGTACACCTAATCATATTCTCTGTATTATGAACACTTCATATACATAATTATGGACTTTTTTAAGTATTAAAACCTTTACAATATTTACATACATATATATATATATATATATATATATATATCATGGAGAACAATAAGTAATATTATCAATTAATAATGTCCAATTGGGATAAAGCAAAATGCTTTAAAAGTTATAATCCTAACAACATCAACAGGTCCTTACAAGTTTTGCCCTATGAGACTCAGACTATTCTATATTGCTTGGTAGAGGCACAAGGATTTGCTCATTTAGTTTCCATATTATGGGTTCTCAAAGAGTGGCAACTTCAAATCTTTCTTGATGGTTTATGTTCTACAACAAAACATTGGGTTGAAAGAGGTAATGGCACCATCTCTTTTTACCAACAATCCATGGATGAAGCCTACTTCATGTAGGAAGACATGACCGAGTGCAATCATTAGAGTTGGACTTGTTCAAGGACCAACCAAGGATAGAAAGATAATTACCATAATTTGGAGCCATGGGTTGACACTCAATCTTATGATATGTTTTTTCAAACCCTTAATGGAGGAGTCTTGGTAGACCAACCACCAATAGGGACATCTCTTGAAGATATAGTTAGGGTCTTGGATACTAATACCTTATAATTTGAAGAGAAGATGATCGCTAACCTTGGCAATTTGCAAAGTCATATAAATCAATTGGCTAGCATTATAAGTAGGTTAGAGGAATAAGATAATAATAACTCGGTGCAAAATATGATGTGGCATAAGGATGACGAAAACTCAAACAACTTCAATTGGAAGAGTAATTTGCCTAATGTGGGAGCTTTATGAGAATTTGAGCTATTAGAGGAAATCGAGCATCAAAATGAACGTATAGAAGCCATTGATATTGTTTTAGCACAACACTTTGCCCCTCGTAAGGTTGACACCAATTTACACCTTCTAAGTCACGAGACATCCATTCAAAGTCATGAGTTCTATAAAGATCAAATCTCAAGCATGGTTTTGGAGAATCAAAGGGATAGTGAAGAGTATTTAGAAAGGTCATTATTAGAAGAGTTCCTTCATGAAACCAAATGAAAAGACTCATTGGAGGATGAAGAAGCATATGAGACCATCGATTTGACATCATTGATGGTATTCCTATTGGTGCCACCTTCACCAGATTATATCCTCTATGAGCTTAAGCTAGAGTTAAAGTTCCCCTCCAAGGCATATCATTTGAAGTTGAGTTGAGTTGGTGCAACATGTTGGAATTTTACAAATCTTGCCATGCTTGAAGGCATTAATAATCAAGACCCATAGGTTGTGTTTTACAACACATTCTATACGCCAAAGCTGCTCTTTGATACCACTTCTCTATGTCAGGTTGAGGACATAAAGCTGAGAGCTTTATGGGAGGCAACCAAAGAGATGGAGAGGGTACCAACACAGTTTTGATTTGTCTTACTCTTATTCTTTCCATTTTTATTGTTTTTAATTGTTTTGGTTTGTTTGTTTAGGTTGTTCTTTTTTCTTCTATGCTTAGTCTTACATTCAGGATAATGTAAGGATTAAGTGGGGGGAAGAATTAAGATCTTCATTTTTATTTTTCATTAGGTTTTTGTTTTTGTATCTAAAAGAAAAATTTAAAAATTTTTGTAGAATTTTTTGTTTTAGCTTAGGTTTTTATGTCATTTTTGAGTCTTAGTATATCTTTCGACCTTATTGATGAGAATTATGCATTAATTATATGGTCTTAATTGTTTATGCGTGTTGTGTTGAATTTTAAGGTTATTCTTTTGTTAATATGTTTTATAATGATCATGCTCACACTTAATACATATAGATATATTATTTGATAAAGAGGCCCACATGTTAGATTAAATATATTCCTATATCCTTATATTAACTTGTCAGGGTTGAATTTTAAAACTCTCTCGGAGGTCTTTTGAGACAAATGACTGATTGAGCATCACTTGAAAAAGGATTTAAGGCATTAGGATTTCTAGCACCAAAGCCAAATAAGTCAGAGCTCCGATTGATGTTCCCAAGAAAACACCCCCCATGATTGAGCTATTTCATGTAAACCTTTTTATTTGGCTAATCATATTATCTCTTTACCTAGCTTAGTATACTTATATCCTTTACCCTTATTCTAAAGATGAATTGGAGCCTAATGACTTATTTCATGATTCAAGGGAGATTTTGCAAGGAATTGGGTTAGAAATAGAAGATAAATGTGGAGAAGGAATTAAATCGAGAAAGATAGAAGGGAAATTTTTGTAAGGATAGCTCAAAAAAAAGAGAAAAAATCAAACATAGAGAAATGAAGACAAAATGAGAAAAAAATGTAAAAAAAAAAGAAAGAAAAAAAAGAGAAAATATGAAAAAAAGAAGAAGAAGAAAAAAAAAGTGCCTTGAGCTTTCCTATTATTTTTTGGGTGTTACAAGGTTGGTTAGAAAGATGTAAGGGCCTAACATAGTTATATATGGCCTATATAAGAATTTCGTGGGGCTATAAGAGGTGCTCATTAAAGAATTTTATGATATTTGTAAGTCCTTAAAGTTTTTAGAACTTTTATGGCATCCTATTATTTCTTTCTTTTAACCACTACCTACTAGCCCTGTTACAACCCATATCGAAGGCCTTTTTTATTTTAGGATGTCCTTGGGTGTAGTGGAGATTTGTACCAAAGTAGGAGCCAATAACAATTAATCTTTCCAGCCAATATCGAGTGATCGTTTTTATGAGGACTATAAGGGTTTATCTTTTCTGAAGCATGTATTGTCTCAATATCAGTAACATTGGCTATTCACACATACACAAGTGTAATTGTTATAGTAGCTTAAGAATGACTAATTGATTTAATGCAACACTTGTTTGATTTATAGGCCATAATTTTTATTGTTCTCTGAGGGCTAAAAGTTGATTTTGTTTATGTTTACGTTTGCTCAAGGACGAGCAAGGGTAAAGCGTAGGGGAATTTAATTAGTGCATAATTTGATATAATTTTCTAATTAATTTTCCCATATTTCTTTGCTTATTTCTAAGTGATTTATGTTTTAATCATGGTGTTTGTTTGTAGGTGTTTAAAGGTAAAAAGATGAAAATGGACTGAAAATTGAAGTTTGGAATCCAAGAAGTTCTTTTACTCATTTTAGAAGATAACAAGGGACAAAGTTGTAATTTTAGGAAATTAAATGACGAAATTAGCATATTCTAGTGAAAGTAGGTTGTGCCCTGATGAGGAGAAAGCTCTCCCCCACATTATAGCATAGAAAGTCTGTGCCCCTGCAAGCTTTAGGCTTTGCAATTGCACCAGGACCTATAAGACGTGTTGCTGCAAGATGGTAGTGGATGCCCTTGTGCGTAGAAAAAACTCTTGTTGCCTAATGATGAAAACCGCATAGCCGCAAGGAAAGGAGCCATGTCCTAGCATATTCTAGACAAAGTAGGTCATGCCCTAGCAAGGAGAAAGCTCTCCCCCTACTACAACATAGAAAGTTTACACCACTACAAGCTTCATGCCTCACAGTTGCGCCAAGACCTGTAGGATGCATTGCTACAAGATGGTAATGTGTGCCCCCGTGCATGGAAAGAACTCTCGCAGCCTGATGATGAAAACTGCATAGCCATGAGGGAAGGAGCCATGTCCCCACTCGTCCCTTGGACTTTGTTTTTTTTTTTTTTTTAGCATAATTCGATGCCAAGTTACCCATTTTCAACCCTAAAAGACCAAATCTATAAAATACCTTACTTAAATACAAGTTTTATAGCGGTATTTTATCAATTTTCCTTAGTTATTTTTAGGCTTGGAAGAAAGAGGAGGAGGAGGAGAATCAAAGGCAGCTCTGAAGGCAATTAAGATTCTTAAAGATGTAGCCAAGTTCTTCCTTTCATTCTCTTTTTATTTTATTTTCTTTTATTTTATTTTATCTTTCAATGTTTTTATTTTAATTTTATTTATGGTTAAAGGGAATTTCTAAATCCTAGACTTAATCATATGATTAATTTATGGAATTATTTTCTGATTTTTCAATTGAAATTGTTTATATATTCTTCTATAATTATTATTCATGATTATTTTCTTGTTTTGTTTGGGTGGTCAACTAAATAGAACTTGAATTGAATCTATTGTTAGATTAAGAGACTTGATCTGTAATTCTCTTGATTTTTTTTATCATTAATAGCAAATTGTAAGGTATGATTATGAAATGTTTTCGTTAATTGTGATGTGGAACATAACCTAGGTTAAATGATCCAAGTTTGTGTGATTGTTGCATTGATCAACCTATATTTCTCATCGCAATGCTTCCGTTAGTTTAAATCTAGAGAGCTTGTTTTAGGTTGTTTAATAAAAGGGGTTTAGTAGAGTACACATCTTATTAAATCTATGCAGAAAGTAAAGATTGGAATAGCAGAGCTTGTTGTTATCTATGGTTTGTAGTTTCAATGGATAATTGAGAATAATTTAGTAATTAAATGTATGATTATTGTTTAGTGGTGGGGAATAATCTTTTGACTGTTTTATTATTATTGTTTTGCATTTATTTATTTTTCTTGTCTTTTCGTAATTTAGTTAACTATACTCGAAACCCACCCCCCCCCACCCCAAAATTAGCTTTAGTGTTAATGTGTCGATAACTAATTAATTAGACCCAATTCTCTAAGGGAACAATCCTTACTCATCACTACACTTATTAATTTGATGATATTTTAAAGTAAGGTTAATTTGGTTCTTCCCCCAAGGCATACCAATCGGCGAACAATTTCGAGAAGAAATATACATACATATCCTTTTTTAAAAAGTGCAGATAAAAAAAACATTAAATAAGAGTGAATTGTAAAATAAAACCTGAAAGTGATAAAATTTCATTTTTGTTCTTACAAGTGACTTATGTGCAAATCGTATGGGCTTAATCATGTCTATTTGAATGAAAAATTAGAAAATAGAAGACAAAATAAAAAGCTTTAAAATAAGGAAAAATAGAGGACTACTAATGCAGCCAGCTTGGACAACGACAAATAAAAAGGAAAGGGAATGGAGGGGAAAGAGGGGGAGATGATGTATCAAAAGAGAGAAAGGTGGGAGAAAAAGAAAAAGAACAAAAAAATGAAGGGTGGTCCTAGACATGGAGGGTGGAATTGTCTAGAGTTAAGATTTAAAATGTGTTATTAATTTCCTTTCTTCAATACTATGTTATTAATTTTTATTTTTTCCTCTAAATATGTTACAAGGAATTTTCATAAATATTATCTTTTAATATTTACTTTTTATAAATATTACATATGTTTATTTATGGCATAACTTAATATAAAATATAAATGATAGTGTGACATAACTTTTTTTAAATATGGCCTGAATAAACACAACTTCTAAAAGTGTGGCATAACATGTAATTTTTTTCATATGGAGATTATATCCTTCCTTCTCCTTATTTTTGTTGGGGGATTTTTATAGCCATATTTTAAGACTTACATTTTATAAATGTCATATACATTTATTTATGGCATAACTTAACATATAAAATAAATAATAGTATGACATAATTTTTTTTAAATGTGACATAAATAAATACACCTTTTAAAAGTGTGGCATATCATATAATTTTCTCATTCTAGTTTGGTGCCAACCTTAACATGGGCTACACCCAAAGTAAGCAGTTGGACTAGGGACGGATCAACTACACCCAAGACAACTCATAGTATATTGTACATGAGCGCCACGAGGGGGTGACCAACCAATGGAAGGACAACGTAATTATAATATTGAGATTTTTATGTTTTTGAAGTTGCTATAAACCTTAAATTTTAGGGAGTTCAAACAAGGAAACTTCTTTATTTTGATTTAAATTTTAAATCTATGATAGGGTTGATTGTAGGATAAGAAAATTGAATTACTTCAAAGGAAAATTGGATGATACCGGCATTTACCAAATGAACATTAAGGTCATATTTACGAAACTGTAAGTAATAAGAAAGGTAATGGAATTGAAACGGAAAGTAATAATAAGAATGAGGATCATAAATATTCTCCCTAGTATTTACTTGTTGTTAGAAAATAATATGCAACAGAATTTTATAAATTTTGATTCACAGTATATTCCAAATCATAAGTTTGACATGCTAAATGCATGAATTATGATAGATCTTACTAACCTCTTTTATACACCAAAAGCAGTGGGATTTCGTGAAGAGAAGAACGTTCCAAAAAAGCCTCAACAAACTAGTCTTTTTTGTTATTCTCTATCCACGATTAAAGTGCAAGTGGTAGTACATTGTACATTTTTTCTTCCAGTGACTCTCCTTCTAACCACTGGAGAAAACCTAGAACTAAGATTCTTGATATTGAACAATAGCTCTTAGGGAATTTCAGAGCTTCTCTCACTAAAGTACTCACTCTATGCTTCTCAAATGATCTAAATAACAAAGAAAACTTACCCTCTATTTATAGTGGCTGGATTTGGGGCTAATCTTTATTAGACTAAGTTTCAAAATTCAAGTTTGGATCAACTTCAGAGTAAAAACATGTGAAACATGTATCTGACTCTAAATGCTGCAGTCAACTGCACCATGTGTATCATGGTCGACCACGTGGTCACAATTCCAGAGTTCGAACCAAATTCGAACTTCTCAAGTTGATTTGATTGATTCAATCTCAACTAATTAGATAAATCCTATCTTATTTGACCAAGGTATTTTTCATAGAGCCTTAATTATAATTCAAATAACTTAATAAAAAAGTTATATGATTAAAATAGTCATATACAAATAAACCTACACAAATAAAAAATTATCCAAATAATTCAACATGTTTTTCTTGAATTAATTCAAAAAATTAATTCAATTGATAAACTACCATGAATTATTAAATCCAATTAACTCGTATTTTAGCCAATCTAGTAATTTAACATAAGTCACAAATATGTAGGAAAAACACGCCGTATCGTTACAGGATTTTTATGTGCTAGCAAATGAGACCCGATTGACATATATAGATTAAGCTCCTATAATTATAAAATACAATATCCTAGGTATATATTTTATAATTATCAACTTTAACGTTACTCTACTAAAAGCTTAGAGTTGTACTCTCGAACTATATAAAATTACAAAGCTCCAATAAGCTAACCGTCCATGACATATCATAATTTGTTATATCCTCATAGGATATTCATAATCAGCTTAAAAGATAAATACCATTTTATCTTTCTAATTATTTTTATCTTACGTTTCATTATCTCATCATTAGAATACTTACTATTCATAAATAATATACCATTTAGTTACATCTATGTATCCAAATGATTGAGTGCCCTAGTCTTTTAATTACAGAATAATGCATATAAGAGAATATCATTAACTCTATAAAGAGCAATGGATTTCATATCTATGAATAAAGAATCTATGTAAATCAAGAGTCATATCTCCAACATACTACTATGCGTACCATCATTAAATCAGGATATCATCCTTTAGTACATAAAATGACGTAAGTCAATACTATGGGCCCATTAGTCATTTTAGGATTAAGACACAACATATATGATTGTCTAAAGTGAATTGATTTAAATAAACAAAATTATTAAATAAATTAATTTAACTTTTTGTCCCCATCCAATATATCATCACTTATGACAATGTACCAATGTTTCTACTTGTGGAGTCCTTTACTGGGTATTTTTGTGGTATGTGCTTTGCTTTGCGGTTGTTCTCTACTATTGGCCATTGTCCCACTATTATCACAATAAAGTCTAATTGGCTGATGCATATTTAAAACAACTTCTAGATCTCTCAAGAATTCATGAAGCTAGACTGCTTCTTTAGTTGCTTCATAAGCCTCTATATATCCACCCTAATGGTTGAATCAACAATACAAGTTTGCTTGACACTCCTCCATATAATGGCTCCACTTAACAAAGTGAACACTACCCTAGAGGTAGACTTTTGATGGTCTCTATTTGATTGGAAATCAGAATTTGTCTATTCAATAGGAATCAAACCAGAATATACTAGATTTTTTGTCCTTCTCAGATATTTGAGTATGTACTTGACTGCTACCCAACAATCTAATCCTGGGTTAGACTGGTAACTATAAAGAACTACTCTGACTGCAAAGCATATATCTGGCCTTGTACACAGCATTGCATACTTTAGACTGCCAACTATTGACATGTAGGGAATAGTCTCATATTCACTTCCTTTTGCAGTGTTTTTGGACACTGTTCTTTTGAGAAATGAACTCCATGTCGAGAAGACAAGTTCCCTTTCTTGGAGTCCTACATCCAAAACCTGACAAGCACCTTCTTAATATAGGATGCCTGAGACAATTCCAAAGCCTATTTTTGCGATCCTATATAATTTGGATCCCAAGAATGTAGCTTGCCTCTCCCAAATCCTTCATTTGGATTTGGCTAGCTAGTAAGTTCTTTTCCTTGGATAAAGACTCTACATCATTCCTAATGAGCAGAATTTCGTCCATATAAAGAACTGATAAGACCACTTTATCCCTTTTTATTAGCTTATAGACACAAGGTTCACCCAGAATTTGTTTAAAACCATAAAACTTTATGGCTTCGTTAAATCTGATTTTTAAAGATCTAGAAGCCTATTTAAGCCCATAAATGGACCTTTATAGTTTGCAAATTTTCTACTCTTGGCCCTTGGCCACGAAACCTTTTGGTTGGACCATATGAATGGTCTCTTCAAGATGGTCATTCAGGAATACTGTCTTGACATGCATTTGCTATCTCTCATAGTCATAATAAGTGGCAATAGATAAGAGAATCTGAATGGATTAACATGGCCACTAGCGAAAAAGTAACCTTCTAGCCTACTCCCTCATTTTGGGTAACCTTTTGCCAGTAGCCTAGCCTTGAAAGTCTATACTTTCTGATTGGTTCCTCTCTTTTTCTTATAGATCCATTTGTGACCAATAGGCTTAATGCTTTATGGTAGATCTATGAGCTCTTAGACTGAATTAGAATAGATAGACTTTATTTCAAGGTTTATGGCTTCTAGCCATTTTTCTCTATCAACATCATCCATTGCCATCTTGTATATCAATGGATCATTATCACTGCCATCAGTGATTGCTACTTGATCTTCTTCTTCTTCACGATAACAAATGTGCAATCTTATTTCCCTCTACGTCATTCTGGTGGTGGTTTTTGATCTCAAGTAGTGGTCTTCACTCTTTATGGTTCAACAACAATTATTGGCTTGGGGCTAATCTTATCATCCAGCAACTCTTACAGAACTACTTTACTTTTGGGTTTGAAATCTACCATATAGTTGTGCTCAAGAAACATAACATTTGTTGACACAAACACTTTGTTATCCTGAGCGCTATAAAATAGACATCCTCTCATTTCTTTAGGATAACCTACCAACATACATACCTTCGAGCAAGGTTTTAGCTTCATAGTCTTTCCCTTCAGCATGTGTGATGGGCACCCTTATATATGGATGTGTCTCAAACTAGGTTTATTACCATTCCATAACTCTAAGAGAGTCTTAGGGATTGATTTAGATGGAACTAAGTTCAGAATATATACTACTGTTTGTAATGCATATCCCCAAAATGAGGTAGGCAGAGAAGAATATCTTAATATTGATCAAACATGTTAAGAAAAATGCAATTCCTTTTTTTAGCTACACCATTTTGTTGTTGTGTCCTAGGTGCTATGAGCTATGACAATATTCCATTTTCAATCAAGTGGTTCTTGAATTCGTAATCCAAGTACTCTCTTCCTCAATCATATCAAACCGTTTTGATTGTTTTATTGAGTTGCTTTTCTACTTTAGCACAGAATTCTTTGAACTTTTCAAAGGCCTTGGATTTTTGCTGCATCAGGTATGCATATCTGTATCTTGAATAATCATCAATAAATGTAACGATACATTCATAGCCACCTCTCACTTTGACATTCAAAGGTTCACATACATTAGTATGTATGATCTCTAGAGGGGCTTTTGCTCTTTCACCTTTAGCCAAAAAAGGTCTTTTGGTCATTTTGTCTTTTAGGCAGATTCATAGACTGGTAGAGTGCCAATTTTTAGCTCTCTCAAAGGATCATCCTTTGTTAGTCTTTGTATCTTATCTATGTTAATGTGATCAAGACTTAAATGCCACAAAATGTGTCATCTTTATCATTACAAATCTTTCTTCTTTAAGGGTTTGTTTTAGCTACTTTAAACATTTTGGTAAGTTGTTGGAAATTGGTTTAACAAAATATAAACCATCATTAACATAACTAAAATAAATATCGATACCAATCTTATAAATTGAAACAGAGTCAATATCAAAAGAAATAGAAATAAATTGTTCATGCAACTTCGAAACTGAAATTAAATTCTGTTTAAAACCTGAAATAAAGTAAACATTGTTTAAAAGCAAACATTTATTATTAGCAAATGACAATCACATAGTCCCTACTGCTATTGCTGAACTCTTTCCCCATTCCAACTCTCATCATGAAAGCTCCCTCTTCATGGTCCCTAAATATCTCAAGCATTTGTAAAGAAATACAAACATGGTTAAATGCTCCTGAATCAATAATCTAGCTTGAGAAATTATTTTCAACTAAGCATGTTTTCATGACTAGCAAATCTGATTTACCTTGTTTCTTCTTTTGTTTCAACTCATCCAATAACTTCTTATAGTTCCTTTTCTAATGGCTGCCTTGATTGCAACTGAAACATTTTCCTTTAGGATTAGGCTTAGCAGCCTTCCCCTTCTTCTTTGGATCTCTTTTTGCCCTTTAGCTTTCCCACATATTTTTTTTAGTTCTTATTCATTGACGAAGAAGTTTTCCCCTTTGTTGTATTGGCCTCGGCAACATTTGCCTTGACACCTTTATCATCTATAAGGGTCTCATAGGTTTGCAACTTATTCAGGAGTTCTATCGGATTACACTTCTTTTAGTTCATGACATAGTTTATCATGAGTTGGAGAAAAGCAAAAGAAAGTGTCTCCAAGAAAAGGCCAACCTGGGACTTTTCATCAATTTTTGCACCATTGATTTCAGCCTCTTTAATACGATGAATCATTTTCATGACATGCTCACGAACTGAAAAACCATTCTTCAATTTGTCATTCATAACAGCTTTTATAGCTTCATGGCAGGCCTACTCAAAAGGGCGTCTAAACATCTACTATAGAGATTCCATAATCTCTTTTACAGTTTCAAGGGCCTCATGCTTAGCTCTAAGCATTTCATTCACTGCCGCTAACAAGTAGCAGCGGGCGTTATTGTTTGCAACAACCAGCCTTGGAGGCATTTGTTGGAGGCATAGGAGGACGATCCTTCTGAAGGACAAAGTGGTAGTTTTCAATAATGAGGAGAATGTTCATATTGCTTTTCCATTTTACAAATTTTCACTAGTTAAACCTTTAGAGGCAAGAAGTGTGAAAATCAGATTTGACATATGTGCTGAGGAAAATAAGGAATAAAATTCAATAAATAATTGCATAAATATCATAAGAAAAATTAAAGGAAAAGTAAATATGATGCATGAATACACATGTTAAAATATAAAGAAACATATTTACTTCAAAAATGTAAAGAATTTTAATCACCATAATTAAGTGCCACCATGTGGTAGGTCAAATAATTACTAATTAAAATGAGACTTTTTCAATTAATAAATATTATCCAAAATATCTCATATTTCTAATGCTTATTAATGTCCATTTATTTTGGTCAAGAAAATAATTAATTAATTTAATTATTTCCTTATGAATACAACCTGCCGTTTCATATTTTTTAGACTTAACTTAGAAATTGCCACTATATGGTAGGTTAATTCTAAAATACATCTTAAAATTCTAGCTCATAGAAGAAAACCTAGTTATTAAAATTAGTAGACACCCTTCATAGGAAGAACGAAATCAAAGTGTCTCTAGGCGCTACCAAAAGTCACGGTGTTGTACTAACGGTAGAGACTTTAGGTTTATATTCTGATGTTACTCACTCCCACTCATTATTTTGTAAAAAGTGTATTTAATTCATAATCAACTCTTGTTTCATAAACTTTAGTTAATTTAAACATTTTAAATTACTAAGCCTTTATAATTTTAAATTGGTATAAAATTATAAATTAAATCATTAGGGTATTATAAATTCTAACATTTAAATCTATAAATTTCACATTTGACCCACTAATTTTGCAAATCTATTTGCTTAATTAATCTTCCAATTTAATCTCATTAGATTTGTTACAAGGTGCATTTAATTAATTTACTAAACGATTTTAGAAAATAAAGTAAATGCACATGAATGTATGATATATAAAATAGGTAGGCAATTTTCTATCTAAGATGGCATGTTATATGCATGGGAATAGAATTATCATCAATATAATAAAATATTCAAAAAAATACGAAACAGAAAAACTTGGCCGAGTTCCATGGACCTATGAATTATAGCACAAAATAAATAAATAAATAAATAAAATTTTGGGTCTTCTTATAATTCTCTAACTTCTCCTTGGAGAACGATGGTGGTCTTTCTTGAATTTCTCAAATTTATTGAAAAAACAAATTACTAAAATCTAATTTTTATTTTTTTTATTGGGCAACACCCATGTGCATTTCAGCCAAAGGCATATATGCCTCTGGGCTATTTGCCCATCAAATGGGCTAGGAGCCCATCAAGGGTTCCAAACCCTAATTGTGGTTGTGATTGCAAATCACGACTAGCATGGTTAGCCAACCTTGGCTGGCCCTTCTCGCTGGTCGTTGGCCACAGCTAATGATTAGCCGTGGCTGCCGTTTAGCCACCGGAGACTATCGTCCCTTGCACAAAAAAAGAACTTTTTTTAATAGAAAGAAAAAAACAATAATGGAACTTTCCCAAGGAGAAAAAAAAAATACATATGAAGAACTTTTCCTCATCAAAATTACATGGAAAATCACAACATAAATCCTATTTATAATTAATCTAAACAAAAGACAAAATTACAAACTAATTCCATGGAATCGAAAAAATTTATGACCAATCCATTCACACATTTATTCATTATAATTAAAAACAACATTCATAAAAACATGCATCATAATACTTAAGTGCCTACTATAATCATACATAGATTATCAAATTATCACTAGTTAAATTAATATATAGTATTGCCAGCTTTGATATCAATTGTTGGTATCACAAACTAATTTATTAAATTTTGTGGAAGCTTGGCATGGAACGAATAGCATATTTTAAAAATAAAATTGCATGGAAAATTACAACATAAATCCTATTTACAATTGATCTAAACAAAATAAAAAATTACAAACTAATTCCATGGAACTAGAAAAATTTATGACCAAATCATTCATTCATTCATTCATCATAATGAAAAATAACATTCATAGAAACATACATTATAATGCATAAGTGCCTATCATAATCATACACAGATTATCAAATAATCACTCATCAAATTAATATAATGTTAGCCAGCTCTGATACCAATAGTTCGTATCGCAAAATGATTATTAAATTTTCCAAGAGCTTGGCATGGATTGAATTGCATAATTTAAAAATTTTTCTCCAAAACTTTTTTAGCAATCAATACTTATGTTAATTTAATGAAATAATATAAGAAGGAGAATAAGAAATTTACTGTCGTATGATTAAAACGAAAATCTTGAACTCCACCAAAAACACTTTCAACTCCAAATCCTCTAGAACACAATGGATCTTTCTCAATGTTCTCTGAGTTACAATGAACACAAAGGAGTGGGAATTTTTAATTTAGGTTTAGATCGCATAACTTAATTTCGAATCACTTTGTATTCTCAACACATGAGATAAAATGATGAAAGAGAAAAGGAACAACTCTCTAAGAATATGTTCGTTCCTTTAGAAAAGCACCTTATAGTTTTCTTTATCAATTTTCACTTTCTAAAACCCTTTTATACTATAGAGAAAACAACCGACATTTTTTAAATTAATTAATTAAGTTAAATTAATTAGTTAAAACCAATTCCACATGAAGTGGAAAAACTTGCCTCACCTTCTCAATAAGTGGACTTTTGTGCTTATAAGGAAAAGAGAAAATCTCTCCCATTATCCCATTAATCAGTTAAATTTTATCTAGAATGAATCTAATCAAATCAAATTAAATCAATTATTTAATTTTCTCACATGTTCTAAAATTGGAATTCCACAAGCACTCTCCTTATGAAAATCAGGTGAAACTTCCTATGGCACACATGCATAGTGTGGTCCTTACCATGCTATATAATTTATTTAATATTTTGAATTTATTTTAAATAATCATATTATTTAAAATATAAATTAATCCAATTAAAAATCATGTGAAATTAATTTACAATTTTGAATTCCAAATGAATAAATTAACCCAACATAAAAAATAGTTCACATAATTTAATGGAGCCGTTGAGAGGAACTATAGACATTATAATTTTGAGCTCTAATAATTTTGACAATTAATTAATGCCTTTTAATTAAAATATCAAAATTATTAGTTCCAAAATTACTTTACTAAAAATTTGAAATTTCACTCTTAAAATTATAAAATAAATTATATTCAAAGGATTTGAATTGCCATTAATATATTTACTACATATAAATCAATCCTCCCTAAATAGTTCATAATTAAAGCTAGGTATTTTCCGTTAACATCTTTAATTATATCTTTATCTATACGTACCATTGATTCTCTAATGAATAATATATTTATAATCTAATCATAAATTAAGCGCTTTTATTATTCAAACTCTAAATCACTACTTATGGGAACTGTCCATCTAACTTCTTAACAAAGGAATGAATTTCATTTTGTATATTAATATTCTTGACTATTTATTTTATTATATTTCTAATATACCGAGAATTTGACACTATGCATTTGTGCCTACTCAATGTTAAAAAAATACAACATGAAAATTAAGGGTACTATATTAATTACTCAGAATTAAGATCGATTCATATATGACCATCATTGACTAACATTGAATGTTGTTTATAGTAACGAAAATTATTAGAGATTCATAATTAATAGTGTTTTGGTCCCATATAATCTCATTAGTAACAATTCGGATAAGATTGTTTCATTGAGAATGTAATGTACCATGCTAGTAATTTTAAATTAAAGATCCCAACTTTGATTTTTAGTCATGGACAGTTTTAGATTGTTTTAATTTAAATATTATGCTTCTGTATATAATACTTATATACAATATTTATCGTCACATTTAAATAATCTAAGGTTTCCAATATTTATAAAGCATATAAAACATGCACGTTTAAATAGTTTTAAAAAATTCCTCAAATTATATTAATAATCTGTAAAAATAATACATTTCATTTGTTTATTGACACATATTCTAGCAGTTTTTTGATCAATACCATTGTTATTCTTCCTTCTCCTTCTCTTGTTAATCAACTCAACCAAAGGAAGGTTTGAAACCAATGTTGTCTTATTTATACGCTTGCTTCTACTTATTTCAACCATGATGATATGATCATTCTACGACTTTGCGAAACAACAATGACCAAAGTTTTCAAATCTTCTGTACTATATATATTTTCTCTGTACTTTTTGTGTGTGTGTGTGTATATACACACTATGTAGACAACATCCTAGGGCTAGGGTTTAAGGGTTATATTTTATTTTATATTTTATTTATTTTAAAGTAGGAGATGGTAGTTATTTTTATTTATTGTTTATGTAGTTATCATTTATGGAGAGAAAGGAAGAGAACTTTGTCCCAAAATAAGAAACTTCCACAAGTAATTTCAAGTACAGTGTGGAAAGTAAACAAAGTCCATCGCCCTAAATAAAGTATATTTACACTTGATGACAATAAAATATTATTTTTCTGAGACAGTAAAGTATCCCTAAAAAAAAGTGAGGCAATGATGAGACAAGTAGAGACCTTAAGTCGTGTAATGAAGGAAGCTAGTATGAAGTCCTGACTGTTTTTTTAGTGGCTCTCACATTGTTAAAGTGCAAAAAAGGATGAGGGTGGGATGTGAATTACTAGATTTCCTTTTATATTTGGAAAAAGATAAATAATTAAAGTATCCTAAAAAAGTGTGGAAAGTATATTTTCACTTGATGAGAATAAACTATTTTCAACTTGTCTTATATTGAAACATAAAAGGCCACCCTAAAAATAAATAAATAAAGTACACCATTTTTTTTTTTTGGAGAAACAATCAGTGGATTCTAAAGTTGTTTTGTTTTTGTTTTTTTTTGGTTCCCTTTTTCTCGTGAATACTTTTAGCATTAGAATATTTTAAACTACAGCTGTTTTCTTTTTTCATTTTTCTGAGGAAATTTCTCATTTTCATCATAGGTAGATATATACAAGAAGAATCTTGAAATTAATTTGAAGGTATGAATAGTCCAATTTATAGTTTTATTAGTAAGCTCAAATTAATTTCATAAAATTATTAAAGGAAACAAAAATAAAAAAGAAAAAATTACATGTTATTTCATACTTTTAAAATTACCGTTTATTGATGCCACAATTATAAAAGTTGTGCCACACCAACACTTATATTTCATGTTTAAGTTGTGTCACATTTAAACATATATGACGTTTATAAAAAATTAGTTTCAAATGATGGCATTTATGAAAATCCCCCAACAAAAAAGTTGAAACAAAAGTAATGATACAAATCAAGATGGGTTGCTAATTGGTGCTAGGCTAATTAGTAAGGGTAGGTGTTTTAAAAGAGAGATCTAGGAACAGCTAACACTGTATTTAACAAAAGTTGAGATGGGTTTATGTCTTTTTTAAAAAAATTAATTTCTTATTTTGTTTAGTATTTTTACAAATTTAATTCAAGGTTTATTAACAAAAGAGTCAGTTAAATATTAGGTGTCCTAAAGCACGAGTTTAGGATATCGGAATTATATTTTAAAAAGTCACAATGCACCTTTTGAATATAGTAGGATACTAACACGGCGTTACGTTAATATACAAGGACCAGAATGATACTTTTCAAAATTTATTAATGGATTTTAAGTCTATTTTTGTTTCTTGATTATTATTCTGGAGGTAGTAAAAATATATTTAAGTATAGTTTCTTTGACGAAATATTATCAGTGAGGCAAATTAGACAGTAAATCATTTTTGAGGTACATTTAAGAAAGTATATTTGATTTATGGAAGGAAAAATATGTTTAAATATTTGAGAAAAATTATTTTGGAAAGGGCACACTTAGGGGAAAAGTTAACCATAAGCACCAGACTTGAAAAAAGAAAGTATATCTAAGATAATTGCAAAATAAAATATATAAGTAGGGATAGATATGAAAAAAGTTATTTTGATAGGAAGAGTTGAAAAATAAATTTAATAATGCACATTCAAAAATGTATAAAAAAATAGGAGGATGAAATTGGGAGTTTCAGTTAAGACATGTTTGAGTTGAGCATTGTTTACATATAGATAAGTAAAGTATATTTGAGGAAAATAAAGTTAATGAACAAATTATATGGAAAATTA
>CAMOHE010046130.1:0-29183 GCA_946598075.1 Artocarpus hirsutus
TCACTTGTGATTTTTCATAGAATGGGATTGCAAAACTGCAGCAATTGTAGCTTAATTTATCTTTTGTTAGAGTTATTTTTTTATCCCATCTTTTGTAAGAGTCACACATGCTAAATTGTAACATATTTTCCATTCATGGTACGAAAAAGATCACAGTTTATTCAGTAGTTTTAAGATAACTTTGTCTCTGGATTGATAACTTTGTCTCTGGATTGATTGTTCATGAAAGACTGTTGAAAGAAGATTGAGTTTTCTGTGCAAGAGAGTAGGCGCAAAGATTAGAAGTGATACCAAAATTATTCTTGGGTTGCATGTTTCAACATGTTTCTTCGCATTATGGAATGTTCAAGTTTAGATTTTTGATTTGGTCCCCTGTAGTTGCCTTTTACCTAGTGCAGTGTAGACACCGTTCTTGTAAAGGAGGTCTTCGTGAGTGCCACTCTCAACTATTGGTCCATCAGAAACAACTGCACGGTGTCTGCAGTTTTAACCGTCGACAGCCTATGAGCTATGATGAGAGCGGTCCTTCTTTTCATCAGAGAATCCATGGCATCCTATGCCAAAAGGCCAGTACCACCCAAATTTGCACAACAGATAATATTTAATAAAATAAAAAAATTATTTTTGATAAGATAATAATTTTCTTGAACATCTTTGTTCAATTTAAAACATTATTCAAAAAAATTAAGGATAAATTTTATTTTTGTCCCTCGAATTTTGATTACTTTGTGATTTTGTCCTCTAAACTTTGAAAACTAGTATGCGCATCCCTTAAACTTTATAATGCTAGTAAAAATATCCCTTGAACTTTAAAACGTTAGCTAAAATGTTATTTGAACAACATTCGAAGAAGCAACAAAAGTCAAGCAAAAATAAAAAGCAACAAAAGTGGTTATTTATTTATTTAAAAAAATTAATTTCATTCTCGAACTTTTTTCTTTTACATTTTTTGTACTTTTTTTGTATCATCATTCTCTTTTGTTATTTTATTTTTCTCAATTATAATATTTTTCTTCTCCCGAATTGTTCTTGACATTTTTGGTATTTTCTTAATCTTTATCCTTATTTTTTTTGCCTTTATTACTCTTTTTTAGTATCTCTTTTCTTTTCTTTCTTTTTTTTTTTTGGTCAGGATAGAAAGATGATGGCAATAATAATATAGCATAACTGAAATAACAAAAGAGAAGAAAAAGGAGGGAAAATGTGCTGGAAGACTTGTATGCACCTTCATAAAACAAAGAAACCCTCCCTAGTTATTCAACAGGAAAAGAAAAGAAAAAAAGAAAAGAAATGAAAAGAAACTCTCCTTAATCAGTTTTCACTTTGTGTAGAGACAGCTTTTCATGATTCTTGTTATTATGCATAGTGGCAAGCTAGAATTTTTTTTTTTTCAATAGGGGCGTAAGTTGAACCAAAATTCAAAAAAAAAAAAAAAACACACACACACACACACAAAAAATTTAATTCTATAATTTTTTTAAATTCTTGGTTTCTATTTTCTTTTTTCAATTTATTTTTACCTTTTATTCCTTCTTCCAAATGAACCAAAACTCCAATAGAATTTAATTTACTTTTTAAAATTCATGTCTAAAAAAAATAAATTTCTATAGTAGTGTAGTTAATTTTTACTTTATTGATATTTTTAGTTCAAACTATTAGTATATTAAAAGTCAAAATTTAAGGTGTGATCTAACTTTTCAAAAACTTTTATAAAATATGAGCGTACATACAACTAAAATTTGGGATATAATATAAAATATTGAAACATATAAAATACTATAATTAAAAAATTTCCGGGGGCAAATTAAAAGTAAAAATTGCATGAAATTCTTTTTAGTGATTAAAGTGCAAAAGAGTCCATTAGGCCTAAGGGGAGCTGCCCCAGGCCTAAAGCAGCTCTGCCCATGAATACACATGTATATACATCCCATTTGAGAAATACAAAGAAGTCAAAAACGAAAAGACATTGAATAAAAAAAAAGAAAAAAAGAGTAAATTAGACCATCATTAACTTTAAAAAAAATAAATAGACTAAAATGTAACAGTATTTTGTAAATAGCTCACTTAAATTAAGACAAAATTTATTTTTGTATAGAATGACGTAAAGAGAATTACGAAATAGCAGAGATAGAACAAAAAATAAAAATGAGAAGAAGAAGAAGATGATAATGAAGGGGATAAAATTGAAATTTTAAGTGTTTAACAAGAGTATATGATTTCAAAAATGCTCTATGTTGATGGGCAAAACTTATCTAACAAGATTCTCTCGATTCCTTACTCTGATAATCATTCTCGAACAAAGTAATTAAAGCAGAAAAATTAATAATAGGAAGAACATAAGAATTTTGGAGTAGTTAATCTCAATTGAAAGTACGTTCACTATAGTTTTTTTCGAGTGGTAGGATTTCACTATGAGAAAAAATGAATAGAAAGGTTTTGTGCCAAAATTGGACTTAGGTTGTTCTCAAAAACTGGCCTCTATTTATAGTATATGGGGATGGTTAATGCCTTACTCTTTAAGCATTTTTTAAATTCAAATACAATATAATCTCATCTTTTATTGGGTGGACCGCATCACCGTGATCTCGTATTGGCCTAATCCTTTATGAGTATCTTAAATTCGGTTGATTTTGACCAACTTAAATATTTATCGTCATCTTAGAGATCTTTCAATTTATACACGGATATAAATAGACTATTTTACCCTTCTTGGGTATTACCTGGGAAAAAAGCTTCTAGAACATACAGAAACAATATGGGCCGAGATCAACCTTGGGCCTTTCTAGGCCCAATACCCAACCAGGCCCAACTTGATGACCAGACAACACTATGCAATTAAATATTTTCAAAAGTGTTATTTACTTAAATTAAAAATTGAAACTGTCTTCTTTAATACAATTTTCCAAAAAAAAAAAAAGGAAGTATTGGTGTCTCTTTCAAAAAGAAAGAACTCAAGCAATCAACCAAACTATTGTGGAATAACAACTCAAGCGGCCAACCATACAACTTCAGCACGCCTATATAAAGAATTTATATAAACAACCAAGAGATGCACATGATAAAAGCTCAAAAATTTAAAGATCTTGGCCAATCTTTTTAGTCTGGTTAGAAATGTCACAAAAGTGGATGTAAATTTGCATCACCAAAATAAAATGAAGGCCACACATAAATTTTGTAGTAGCTTTTGGTTGATTGTGTCAAGCAGGCTACGCATAGGTTTGAGGTGAGAAATTGTTATAAAAGTCAATTGGGGGCTTGAACGATAATGTCACACGTATTGAAAAATGAATTAAGACATTAAAAAAAATACTCTACAATTGAGTCACTAACAATGTGAGTTAAGAACGTAATATATTAGTCAGACGACAATTGTAACACTAAAACACGACGAGCATTACATTAACAAATGTAACTTTAAAAAAAAGCATCAATGTTTGTGTATCACCTTTTAAGTGTGATATGAAGTTTTTGTTTGAAGAATCAGTTAAAATATATATTTTAAGCTTAAGAATTGTAGCATATGAGAGCTTTATATTGTAGCAATTTTTTTGCTCTTTTTTTTACTATAATTAATGAGACTTTTTTACTATTCGTAGTTGTAACTGATGTGTTGGAGCTAATGTTCTGAACACCTATAAGTATTAACCTTCTTTAGTTAACATTTTTATCTTTCTAAATATGCATAGACAACTTATGTAACATTTACACAATATGGCAGAAGCGTTACACATACATTGTCATATTACACAATATAAACTTTTAAAGTTTGTCAAGCAATAGTTTGGAATAGCTTTTTTAAGTTGTTTATGGCTTATAAGTATTTGGGTTTGTAGATTACCACTTACAATAAGCTTTTTGCATTTAAAGGCACTTATAAAAGAAATCATACTAATGGTGCTTATAAAAAAGGACTTATGAAAAGTTTTTCTATTTACATTTTTGATATATTTTTTTAAGAATAACAAATTAAGAATTCCATTCATATTCTTAAATTACATTACTTTTTAAACCGACAAGAGCTTTTAACTTGTATAACAAAATATGTTCAAAAGCTCTTTTAAAATAAAAGCACTTTTTTATATACTATTTAAACACTAATTAAAAAAGCTCTAGCTTTTGCTTTTTTTATTCTACTGTTTAAAAGTAAAAGCACAAATTATTCTAAACAGGCTAGTAGGTTTCTTCAAAACGTTATCGTCTACTCTAGAGTGTTGTTGCTTTACAAGTTTTGTGACATAGATGTTTATTTCTTGCTGTCAACTATTGAAATTTACTATTCTTATTTTGAGCGTAAACCAGTCAAAAACATGTGTTCTGCGTGTACGTATTAAGTATATTAAAAAAAAATTAGTAAGAGAAAATTAATATGTATAAAAAAGGACGCGAATGTGAAAAAATAATTTTGTCGTGAGAAAAAATAAAAAAAGAGAAAAAAAATAGAAAAAAGAGAAATAAAAAAGTATAAAAACATGAAAAAGGAAAGCGAAAGTTCCATTGTTTCAAAGGCAGGGCAAGGAAGAGACCGAACTTATTCTTCCTTTATAACACCTGCGTAGAGATAATCGTGTGCACAATTATTATTGTTTAAACTTGGAAATATTAACCGTGTCGTCTTAAGAATATATATGGTGGAATCGTCCATTTTTACGTTCGGTATAGATTAGAGATTGAAATATCGTCGTTTTTTCTTTTGCTGTCGTTTCTAAAACTATATTGTCTTTTGCAACGCCATTGCCGTGTCTTTAGGTCGTCCCATCCCGTCTCTGCAAAAATCCAGTCGAATGGTTCTCTGCAACTCATCAGAATCACAAAATGGTCATAAGATCAAAACCCAGAATTTCTCTTGACCATCTCACAAAACATTCCCCAATTTTCTCAAAACAAAATCGCCAATCTCTCTCGACAACGACAATCAAAATCCAATCCAGGCTTTCCCAACAATCCCATTACAGGAAGCAGATCTCCATCGCCTATCTCCTCCAAAGGTATGGCTTCCTGTCTTCTCTTCTCCACAATTTCCTCGCCAAGAATCGCTTCTTAATTCAATCAGATTTGAAAGACATGGAAAATTCCCTCAGTATTCTTCTTTTTTCCTTTAAAATCCCCCAGAAAGACCTCGCGTCGTTGGTCTGCAACTGTCCTGGGGTTGGATTGCGAATTTCTCAGGAATTGCGAATTGGGATTCTCAAAATTAGGGCTTTCGAGAGTTTCCCCGTTGTTGATCAAGAGCGTTCTGGAACACCCCAGAAGGTTCCAGTTAGACCCGGATGGGTTTTCTAGAAAAATGGAGGTTTTGAGGGGTTTAGGGTTTAACGGGGGCGCCTTTGTTAGGGTTTTAGAGGGTTTCCCCGGAGTGACTCTGATGAACGAGAGGGAAATTCGGAGGAGAATCGAATTCCTGATGGGAAGTCTGATTCCCGGAGATCGAATTGAGGGGGTAATTCGTTCTTTCCTGGAGGTTTTGAGAGTTGGGGTTGAGGAGAGATTGAAGCCATTGCTGTCCGAGTTCAAAGCTTTGGGCTTTACTGAGGATTTGATCAGGAATGAGATTTTTAGAGAACCGAGGATTATCGGAATGGAGATCGGAGAGCTTTCGCGGTGTTTAGAACTGTTGAGGAGTTTAAAATGTAGGGAAGTGATTAAGGAGGAGATCTTTAGTGAGGGAGAGTTTAGAGCTGGGATTGAAGTGAAGTTGAGAGTGGACTACTTGTGCAGACAAGGACTTATTCGCATAGAAGCAGTAGAGGTGTAATGGAAAGAGCCGAGATCAATTGTGTACAAGATGGAGGATATTGAGAGAAAGATTGACTTTTTGGTGAACAATATGGGATTCAATATCCGTTGTTTGCTTGATGTTCCAGGGTATATAGGGGTGAATTTTGATAAACAAATTATTCCTCGGTTCAATGTGATAGAAAACTTGAGATCAAAAGACGGGCTTGAATCTGAACTGGGATTAAGGGCTCTGATCAAGCGTAGCAGACTTAAGTTCTACAACCTTTATGTAAAGCCGTATCCAGAGTGTGAAAAGATGTTTCCGAGATATTTGGGGATGGCAAAGTGAAAAGCAGGCATCCGGTTGGTTTGTGGAAGCATTTCAAACCGCCAAAAGTTCCACAAACTAAAGAGGATGTCAAGAACATGAAACTGTTCATGGCATCTTAAATATATTTGGTTCACCTTTATCAAAGATGGACAGTGTATAAAGCAAGATTATGGCTTTTCCAGGTTCTCTCATATGGAAACTTCACATTTACGAGACATTGGCCTATGCCACTTGGTTCTGGAATTCCTGGAGATGTAAATTTATTATGTATTGCCTTCTAAGAAGACAAAGAGAGAGAATTCGTGGAAAAGAGACGATGGAGAGAGGAAAGACGGAATTTGTTGCACCTTGAACCAAACGGTACTAGTGGAGTTGACGGAGAAGCTAAGACAATGGTGTGCAATGAAGACAATCATGGTCTTTGGACAGCATGTGACGGGGATAGCGGATGAGATTTTTAGCGATAGTGATGGGCTTTTGAAGATCGTTGCTTGCTGATTCCGCCGAGGTAGGTGATGTCATCGGAGATGACCACATGCGGTGGTGCATGGAGGTAACGCAGCAGCAGAGGGGACAGACGGGAGACAGAAACAAAAAGAAATTTGAGAGAGAGAAAAAAAGGATGAAATCGAAAAGCAAAAATTTTTAAATTGAATTTGGTGTATTAAGTACTAATCTTTAATATTTATAGGATATTTATTTGTAAATGTTTGATTATTTGGTCTATTTGTTACAATTTCTTATTTTTTTAAATGAGAAAAAAAGTATTTCATGAGAGCAACAATTTTTTTCTATCAAAACATTTTTTTTTTCGTCTCTTTGAAAAATGTTTTAAAAAACAATGCCAAATATCTTTGTTTTCAAAAAATAATAAAAAGCAGCTTTAATTGTTTTTAAAATAGAAAACAAAAAAACAACAGAGAACGATGCCAATTACCTTCCTTCCTGAAAAGCCTCATATATCTTTGTAGTGTCAAGGTAACAATTCTGTCAAACTAAATTATCTTTAATTACCCTTTTTCTCTTTCGAATGATCCCAAAAGGCAACATAGGGTATAGATTCTTACAATAAATCACCCCGAAAATTCATTATTCTGCTGAAAAAGGGTTTATAACTATCGACACGATTGTCAATTCCTTAATGAAGTAATCAAATAAATATTTATGGGATTTTGAACAACCTTACCAACCATTTTAGATTAATTCTTCATTCCTTTTTTTCAAAACAATAAAGGGTAAAAAATTCAGATACAAATATTCAAATTGTTTGGTAATTTACGACAACTTTTATGGTAGAGGCATGGTTAAAAAAAGTTCCGTTATTCACTCCACTATGTAACGATTAGCAATGTCAAATTAAACTGATTAGAAAGAGGATGGCTCCATCTAAAGGAAAAGGAAATACATTTAGGTAAAACACAGGCATTCAAGTCAAAACCACATCAAAGGAATTAACTCTACTGTTTGAGGTTCTAAGAACAAGTTAGCCTAATTTGGAATTTTTTATATCACAGGAAATAAGTTAGCACACTCAACACATTATCTCTCTCTCTTTTCTTTTGTTTTTTAATAATGGCGTTCCAAGCTAGCATGGCTTTAGCCCATAATTTACTTGTAATAAGCAAAGAGCAAACTACAATGAATGCCTTCCTTATGGATACTCTTTATTAAAAATGCTCTCCTATTTTTCACCTTTCAAAACTGCCCATTTATTCTTATTTTTTTAATTTAATTTATCAATTTACATTTTTGTCCTTAGTTCAAAACTAAATCAGAAAAACAAAAACCCTAATCATATCTAAAACTCTCTCTCTCATTTCCTCCTTCTCGCTCCTCTTCTTTTCACTCTTTCTCGCATGTAATTCAAATCAAATTGAAGCAAACTAGTAGTTTTTGTTTTAATTTTGGATCATTTAGGTGGTGTTTTACACAAATATTTTGGATGGTTTAGTTAGTGGTTTAAATTTCTCAGACCTCCTAACCTCCCGTCAAACCGCCATATGATATAATTTTTATTTTTAAAACATTTTTATATAAGAGTTCTAAATTTTTATATAGGTTATCTTTCTTTGGTTATTAAAAGAAGTTCTAGACATATTAGTTGCATATTTCCACACTCTATAATTACATTCTCCCCTAATCACTCATCATTAGCATCTAAAAAAAACAAAATCAAATTAAAGAACCAACATATACAACTAAGCCTAACTCATTGAATGGAACCTTAGCCTCCCCCCATCCTAAGTCTAACTCATTGAATGGAACCTTAGCCTCCCTCCATCCATCTACCAACGTCTTTTCTCTTCATTACAGCCGGCCTACTTGTCACACTATCATTGTCCATCATCTTTTATCGTTGTTGGCCCAACTCACCATAACATCGATAAAGGATATCAATAGAAGGTGTGATTTATCCACACAAGTAGAAAGCTTCAATTCAAGTTTAAAATTTAATTGTGTTGTCTTATGTTATTTAGTTGCATTTTTTGAATTTTTAGTTTAGTTATTAGTGAATTTTGATTTGTGTTATTGTAACTTTTTTGTTCCATTTTTAGTTTGTATTAAAGCTTTAATAGGTAAACCTTTAAATATTTTTAATTTTTTAAATATTAATTTCTTTTTAATTAAAAGCACAAATTGCATAAACCAAATCGCCCAAACTCTTCTTCTCTTTTTCTCCTTGTCGCCGTTGGCTCGCGTCTGGCACTAGCGAAGGCAACTTGATGTAACACTTGAGCATTTTGAGCCATTAAAAATATAGTAAGTTAAGGATTATATTAAGACGAAAAATATAATTTAAGAAAAAATACTATATAATAACATGAAAAATTATACAACATTAGAATAATACAGTGTAAGAAAGTATACTGATAAACTTATGCAGTAAGAAAATTACACTTTAAAAGTAACGCAGTGTAGGAATTGGACTGTTTAAGGTCATGTAGTACAAAAATTAGACTGTTTAAGTTAAAACAGTATAAGAATAATATTGTTTGGAGAATTCAGATGAATAAGAAATGTTGTAATAATATAGAGAATGTATTGGCAGTATAAAAAAAATACTGTCATTATAATTTAGACTGAACAAAGTTAGATAATATTGGAATTACATTATGTGATGGATAGGTCATGGTGTTAGTGATGTGCCCTAGGCCAATTATGTAATGACCACATATTGATTTCATTACATTTGCATTTTATTAATAAAGAGGCATTTTCATTATTGTTTTTTATTCTAATTCTATAAATAGTTAATTCTACCTAGGGTCATCAAGTATGTGACCTGATAGTAAAATTCTTAGGTGAAAATTGAATTATATTCTAAATTATCCCCAGTCGGTCATTATTATTGAGATAATAATGAATGAAGACTAGTATGAAGTTTGACTAATGATTATGTTTTACTAATCATGTGTATGAGATACTAAGTCAACTAATAGTTACATATTTGAGAAATGATGTATTGGATTGACCCGCTATGAGAATACTGCATAGATAATTGTCATGAGTGATTCTCATCACAATAGTATTATCCTACTCCTCTGACCTGAAATCACCATGGTTTCCTACATGACAAGTTCTATATTTTGACACAATCTAATATTATATTTAACAGGATAAGGGAATGGATTATTGTTGGATATAGAGTGAATCATGTGAGGAATATGAGTGATTAAGAAGGAGTTTGTCCCTTATTTATTATGAGAAAGATATTTATAGGCCCTCGATAAGTTAGACTGAAGAAAAATGTATGGCCATACTGGAATGAATTGATAAGGGTTATCAATATCAGTCTATTTAAGATCAAGAAATAATATGATTGAATAGTATAAGGATGACATAAACTATGCCTTATGTTCAATCAAGGTATCTAGTGACAAAAGGACTTTAATACTTATTGTCGATTAAATTATGTCGGATTATTGACATTTACATAACTTGGGTAATCATAATGTCTTGTTAGAGGCCGCTTATGATTTGTGGGCCAGAAACAGAATTTCAAGCCCACAACCAACGTTATGTGAACCTACAGGGTCGCACACGTAAAACAGACTAAAAAACAAATTTTGGGTTTATTATGTCTAGGTTCAATGAACCTGATAATGTCCAAATTTGATGTATTAGATATGCCTAGGTTCATTGAATCTAACATTATCTAGATTCTCTAAATCATATTCGAATTACAGACATTATCTAGATTTTCTGAATCATATTCGGATTATGGATATTATCTAGATTCTTTGAATCATATTCAAATTACAGTTTACCCTAGTTTAAATCTGACTCTATCTCGAAGTCAATAGATATATATATATATATATATATATTTGGTTTTAGGGTTTTTAGTCGAATTAAGAAGAGAAAAGGCGTTCTCTCATTCTAAAAGGGAAAAAGACATTAAAACCCTAAAATTAGAGAGAGTAATTAAACGCAAAAGAGAGGGTGCTAGCACACCAATTCGTTTTTGAGAGAGTCTGTTTGTGTGGATACCTACAGAGGGCGTTGCTCTAAGCAACAACATCTGAATCCGATCCCGAATACTAAAAGCTTGAGTTAGGGTGTCACCGGAGTGAACCCGCTCTCTCCCTTCCAGAATCTTGCCCTTTTTATCATCTTGGTAAGATTCTATGACTTTCTTATCAATATAATCGACTTGCATAGATCCTGCGAGGGTTTTGTGGGAATTAATTTTAATTTTTTGCTACTTATTTGAATAACAAAATCCAACAAAAACCCAACACATGAGACCTCATGAATTGCATGAAAAAGAATACAGGTAGTATAAGAAAAATATTATCAGTATAAACTTGGACGGCATTAAAAGTTAGTGGGACACCTTGGAAGTTTTGATTGGGCCACCACATCCACTAATGTGGCCCAATCATATTTGGCCACTCAAAGTAACCTAATTGATTACCAAGGTGATGACTCATCACCTTTTTATTGAAAAAAAAGAGAAAAGAAAAAGAAAAAAAAAGTTGAATTAGCTCATTATATAAGAGACCAAATAATGGTCTCCACGGTGGGAAAAAAAAAGGGGAAACGTGAAAAGGAAAGGATAGAAGGAAAGAAAGAAAGGAAAAGAAAAAAAGAATGAAAGGAAGAAAGAAAGGAAGAAAAAAAAAAGTCTCCATTTCTTCCTCCCAAAAACCATCACCCCAAAGTAATTCTTCTCAAAAATTTTGATGATTTCTAAGCCTCCAAATCAAGCTTAAGACAAGCCCTAATGTTTTAGTGCAAAGTTTTGTAACTTTGGAAGTAAGATTTCAAACTTTTTCTAAGGGTTTTAATGATTTTCTTTCAAGGTGATGGATGTGTTTTTAATAGGATTTTGTCATGGTTTATGACAAGAGAATCTAAGCAAGTTTAATTGCACAAGTGGAGGATCAAAAAGATTGGCAAAGTTTAGGTAAATTCTAAACTTTATACTTGAAAAGTTTATGTTTTTTTTTTTTTTTTTAATGTATACAAAGTGTTTGATGAAATATTTAAGCCATGGCATGTAATATGGACAATATGGCATGGTTGTTTTATGTTATATGTTGATGATAATGATGATGGAAAGAAGAAAGTAAGGGTTTTGGTGAAATTTTAAAAGGGACTAAATTGCAAAGAAAAAAACAATTCTCAGCAGATTTGAAAATCAGCCAAAAAGTCCCTCTAAACAGTGGAATTTCAAGAAAGTTAAAACACAAAAGTTTTAGAACGCGTCGAAAATTTTAAGACAACATAAACAGTTTCTTAAAATTCAGCTTGATTTAGGAGTTATGAATTTTACAAAATTTGTTAAAGTTGGGAAAAAAAATCTTTAAGGGGCAAAAGCGTCCTTTTACAAGAGGAATTTGAATAGGGTACTTTAAGAAAATTTGTTCCTCTTGAAAAATCGAGACTAATGGTTTAAAAAGATTATTTTTGGTTTCGGGGGCGAAAATATAAATATATTTGTGTTTCGGACTAAAACTGTAAAATAGTGTGAAAACTGGGTTTTGACTAGGGAAAATTGGTTTCCTACACTATTGTAGGCAACAAGTATCATAGATGCTAAGTTTTTAAGACATTAACATTTAGGCAAGGAATGAATGAAAGAAAAAGAGATTAAAGGCAAAATGAAATTTTGTAAAAATGGCCAAAACGAACCCAAAACTCTCGATATCGATAAAATACTCTTTAACGGAAATTTTTCTATAATATGTAGGTAATAGAATGGTAAAGTTAAGCAATAGGTTTTATAAAGTTACGAAAATTGACAAAAAACCTACCAAGGGTAAAATCGTCGTTATTAGGGAAACGGCTAGAACAAAGTCAAATACTCTGAATTAGTATAATATTCTTAGACGAAAAATGTTTCGTAATACGTTAAGTAACAAAATCGCTAATGACACAAAAAATTTAATTAAGGGACACTTAAGAATAAACGTAACCCGGTAGATTACAAAGTCAAGTAAAGAAAAAAAGGTAACCTGGTGGGTTACAAGGTTAAAAGGAAAAGCAACCCTGGTGGGTTACAAAGCTAAGTGAAGGAACGGTAAACCAATAGTTTATAAAGTTAAGTAAAGAAAGTAAACCGATAGAGTACCAAGTTAAGTTAAGAGGAAATGAATGTTTAATATTTACGTTTTATTATCAATCGAGTAGATTGATAAAAAGAAAGTTAATTGATGAGTCGGCTATCGTTTGATCAGGACACGGAAGCCGACTAACGAAAGGAAAAGGAACGGAATAGAGAACGCTGGAGCATTGTTTGGGTAAGTTTCAAACTTCACCTACAGCATGAAGTAAATGACTTTTTAAATATTTATGTGTACGTTTATAAATGAGTTTGCAATTATTATGCAAGTTTCTTTTAAAATATGTTTGCATTTATTATGCAAAAAGTTTTAAAGATTCAAAGCAAGATTTGCAATGAATTTGCAACTTTATGTTTAAAGTCTATTTGCATATTGATATGCATAATGTTTTTAAAAGTTCAAGTTATGATTTTCAACGTATTTAAAGTATGTTTTGCATTTTGATAATGCATAACGTTTTATAGTTTAAGTTATAAGTTTTATGAGGCATTTGTTATGCAAAAAGTTACATTTGTTATATAATAAGTTTTAAAGAGAACAAGTTATGATTTGCAAAATGTGTTTGTGTTTTATGTTGCATTTGTTATGCAATAGGTTTTAGAGTATAAGATATGATTTACAAAGGTGTTTGCATATGATGTGTTAGCATTTGTTATGCTTATTAATGTTAAAAAGAAGGTAAAGACGATAAAAGAAAGTATCGTACCAACCTCATTGTTGTGAGGTAATGAAAGTAAAGGTTTGACCTCTTATATGTGAGGTACATGACCTCGATGTTCGATGGTCTCAAGTCTTCTGCAAGGGAAGCATCATGTTTATGATCTCATGATTAATGATGCTAGTACAAACATTAAAGTAAAATAAGGAAAGTTAAAGTAAGATACGGAAAGATAAGGAACAAGGATAGAAAGTTAAAGTAAGATAAGGAAAATTAAGGAACAAATGATGAAAAGTTAAAGTAAGATAAGGATAGTTAAGGAACAATGGTAGAAGGTTAAAGTAACAAAAGAATGTTCATAAGACGCTTACATAATTGAGCAAAAATAGAAACATGCATTTTAGTTTTGCTTATTTTCCTTGTTATGAAATATTTAAATGCTATGAAAAACATTATAAGGAATGTTTATGTTGAATGTTTATGAAAAACTATTTCATGTTTACAAGAAAATGTTTATAAATGATGTATTATGAAAAACGTTATAGAAATACTTTATGAAAAACGTTTAAGAAATGTTTTATGAAACATGGTTATGAAAAACGAATTCAAGAATGTTTATGAAAAACGTTTTTAGAAATGTTTATGAAAAATGTTATAAGAGAAAGGTTTTTATGAGAAAAGTTTTTAAAGCATATTTAAATGATTTGTGAGTTTATGTTTAAACTTACTGAGTGAAAGCTCATTAAAAAGTTTCTTTATGCTGTAGGTAGTTTTATGGGTGACCAGTAGGACCCGTTAGAAGAGTTGGTTGTTGCGGAAGCCAGATGCAAAGATTTAGGTATGGATACCACCACAGTAAGTTTTCACTATTCAAAAGAAATATTTTCCACTATTAATGCAGTGTTTTCAAAGTTTTAAGAAAATCAGAGTTTTAAAAAATGTTTTCAAAAGTTTTAATATACATTGTACGAAATGTTTTATAAAATTATAAAGTGAGGTTTTAAGCTATGATTTAATAAATGTTTCTTATTAAGTTTTAAGAAATGATTTGAAATGGTTTTAAAGGCAAGTGTTGAGCGAAGTCTCAACGTAAAATGTGATCGAAGTCGCAATAACTTGTTACTATGTTTTAAAGCATGTTTAAAGGAATTTTTTTTTTTAGTATTTTCTTACTAAGTAAGTAAGATTAATGTTTAAATAATGATGTTTAAGAAAGTTAAGTGACTGCCTAAAATGGCGGGTCGTCACACATAATTCCTACACCAATGACATCACTGATGACCACAAAAAAAAGAGAAACACTTGGAAAAAAATAATAACAGTGCCAATAATAACAACAAAAAACCTAGATCCATAGCCTACTGAGGAGCGATTGTTGGAGCTCTCCTGGACAGGTGACGACAATAGCGATGGGGCCAAATCTTGTCCTATGGGTGATGTTGTTAGTGCGGTTCGAGCACCGTTGACCCAATCGAATGAAACCTTGATCGAAGCTTCTCAAGTGTTGATGTCTTTTTCTTCGGCATGGGCGAAGACAATGGCAACAAGTTCGGATCTCGTCCTGGGAGCAACGTCGTAGCATAGTACGAGATGGCATTAATCAGATTGAAAGAAAGATAAAGAGTGTAACAACCCTACCTATGTGGTTGTTACTTAACTACATAATTTTGATCTTAAACATGCATTAATGTAAAGTACTTAAATTGCAAAGTAAATTTTTTTCTAAAACAAAGTCTTGATAATGAATTTAAACATATTTCCTTAAAAGAAATAATAATTATTTCTCAAAACTTAATTCTATAAATATATCATAATAATATCAATTTCTTAAATGTGATAATAATGTAATAATAATTATTACATTTTAACACAATCAAAATTTCTAAAGACTTAATTCTTTAATTCTTAAACATCATACATTAATTTCTTAAAACATAATAATAATTTCGTAAAACTTTTCTTTTGCACGTGAAGATAATTATTTAAAAATTGCTTCCTTTAAAAAATTCCTTAATTTAAATGAAATTATTTTGAAGACATTTCTACATTAAATATTGTTATGAATTTCTAATTTAAATGCTTTTTTAAATCCTTTTTAAAATTTTCATTATATTTTTCTTATAATTTATTATCTTAGAACTAACATATTGATTTCTTAAAACTTAATCCTTTTAAACTTAACATAATAATAATTTCTTATAGTTTATTCACTTAAGTCTAACATATTAGTTTCTTATAGTATAATTTTTTAAACTTTCATAAGACTAAATTCATAAAGCATATTAATTAAAATCCTTTCTTAATTTAACGTAAAACTGCTATAAACATTTGTAATTCTAAATAATATTATAATTTCCTTGCTTGAAAATTTTCATGTATTTGTCACATTTCCTATTGCAACATTTTCAAACATTAAAATTCTCTAGACCAAGGTTTTCTACTTACAATCTTGGTTTTTAAGACATAATTAGTAACATCATTTACTTGCTTATATGTAAATAATTTTGTAAAATAAAAATGTGCATAATTTCATAAACTAAAAATCTAGAAATATTACAATTGCATGAGCAAAATCCATTCTTATCTCCACCATTCATCCACTACTCATCACTGCCCATTAAATGTCACTGATAGACTCACAAAACATGATTAAATTCATTTAATAAAAACATGCATGAGTATTTTGTACTTAATTATTTAAGCTTTAACTTATTTTACTGAATGGGCCAAGGTGATTGTACCAATTGTGCACCACCCTCTTAGGGAACTCAGGGTCCGTGAGGTCCCTACGAGATCATAAATAGTACTAAACAATATTGTGGCCTTTCCATAGATCAAGAGGTTGGTACGGTACTCTTAACTTGTCTTATTAATTTCACTTATGTTATTGTGTGTATGCAGTATGACATGTTACTATATAGCATCATTATTTCATAAATCATAATTAATAAATCATAAACATGCTTAACTTAAAGTGACTAAACATTATAATTTATTATTGCATGGATCACATATTGATCATGATATAATCATAGCATAGCAGGCATGGTACAACATAAACATAATAAATCATGATCATATCATAACATAACAACACATCATAACATAAGATGGTGTGATAAATCACAAATCATGCATTTCATAATTTTTATGAAAACACATAAAACAGTTTATTTAAAAACTATTCATATTATAGGCGAGATTCTTACTTACCTAGATTCTGAGCTAAACGGCTTTAGTTGGGTCTTGTTTTATCAACAGTCCATGAAGCATCCTTGATAATGGTCCTCAAATGACCGTGGATGGCTAAAAATGCTTCATAGAGATTTATAATTGTTTGAAACGTCATTCTAGACCTGTTACTACAGTCTGTGTCGCCTTAATTCACGTGTAGTTGGTATTGGACCATTTTCAATGGAGTGAAAGTAGCTCCAATGGAGGGCACCATCGCATTTGGAACATCGAAACAAGTTAGGGGGTTGTCTCGGATCGTTAATCAAAGTTTCGGATTACAAAACCTGACACTCGCCAAAGCCCGGCCACCTGTGGTGGCGCGTGGAGTGCTTGTGGCAACTCTAGTGGCTAGACTAAGCTACAAATTTGGCTCCCCTATTTTTTGGCCTTTTAAGTTAATTGATGGCTTGAATTTTAGTAGATTTGACCTCAACTGCTCAGATCAAAGTCTCATCGATGGCATAAAAAGGGAAACTCTGATATCCTATCTTTGGCAAAGGAACCCCAAAATTGATTAGTGGGCTTTGCTCATCGTGTCATTTTGAGTGTTTTGCCAATGTCAATTTGAGACAACGACGCTACTGGAATCAAAGAGCCTCAACCCAAGGGCAATGATGTGTGATAGTGAGATGCAAACTTTGATGAACGGTCATCATATCATGAAATTGGTGGAGGCTTGTTGCTCCTCTTTAAGCTCTGGTTCAAATGGAACCAGTTAGGTGCCTCGTTGTTGTGTGGATTGTTGGAATAATGCAGGTCATGATGGCTCTAGTGGAGGTTAATCGTTCTTCATCGTTTGGTGGCGGATTTGCTTGGTTTTGGCATAGATCGTCATTATCAGGTCCCTTTGAGTCTTTTGGGACGAGTGGTGTCAACCACCTCCTCCAGCAGTGCATGGTTCTTTAGTGGCACAGAGGCGCACAATGGGCTACACAGTTGGAGCTCTTCGACGATTGTTGAGGTGTAACTAGGCATGGATCATTTTCTACTCATCAAGGTGGTCATGTAGGGACAAGAATCACCTCAATCGGATGTCAGATGGTGAAGATATCTCACCGAAAAGTTTTGGTTTTTTTCGTGACTTTGACCAAAGAGTGTGGGTTGCTTCGGTGGAGTCACAGTTGACACAGCACACAGCCAGAACAAGCTCATTGAGATCTTCCTGTTGGTGCAGGAGATGTCAAAACTAGATTCTAAGCCGGAGTTGGAGGAGAGAGATAGTGGGAAGCTGATTTTTGATTGGTTGATTTTTTGTGCTTACTTGTATTTAGAGATATTAAGTCCTTACAGTCTAATATGTGTCCTGTCGAGTTGATCAAATTTGATCTGTAAACTTAAAATTTCTATATACATAGCTGTACTTTTTAACACTGTAATATTCTTGCTCTTTTAAAAATAATTAAATAAATTTTGATTCTCTTACTGTATCATTAACTCATTAAAATCTCCATACTATTAAAAATATTTTTCATGTATTTGTTCATACTTTATGGATTTCATGATTTTGTTATGAAATAATAAACTGTAGCATTTTTGTCCTTAAAACCCATAATTAACTATTTTCACTATATATATGTGCATATATTTTTCTAAAAATAATTTTCAGTATTTAAAAGTTTTAATCAAAACTTTAAATTTGATTTTTTGATAAAAATAATACTTTGTAAATTCTAAAACTTTAAAGTTCTAACTTATAAATAAACAAATCATATATTTTTGTTATAATTTTCTAAAATAAATGCCATTTTCATCATAATAGAAATTATTTTTTATACCATCAAAACATATTATAAACCTCTATTTATTTTGTAAAAGTAGTAGTCATAATTTATTAAGCATTTTTGTAATTTAAATTGACTATTTGAAAGTCAATTTTAATTAGATTCTGAACTTAGCATAATTTTGTTCTTTCTGGGTAAGAACCCTAACTGTTTATATTAAAAAGCTGTTTATGGGTCCGTATCTAATCTACAAATACTTTTAAACTTTTCTTAATCACATTATGGATTTGAAAGTAATCCATTTGTAATATCGCATTGCTTTAAAGGCTCGTCAATGTTTGTGGACTCCATTAACGCTCTTTTTTTTGTTGCTATTATTATGACTATTGTTATTATTATCATTACAATAATAATAAACTTTATGTAATTACTAACATCTATAATAGCTAACTATACACATATAGAATATTGGAATTCTCGAACTTCCAAAAATTCTT
Source organism: Artocarpus hirsutus (assembly GCA_946598075.1). Classification (NCBI taxonomy): domain Eukaryota; kingdom Viridiplantae; phylum Streptophyta; class Magnoliopsida; order Rosales; family Moraceae; genus Artocarpus; species Artocarpus hirsutus. The sequence goes on from CAMOHE010046130.1 coordinate 18,726, forward strand.
GTGGCTTTATTGAAATTCTTGACATGCTTTATGATCTCATTAAAATCGAAATCGATCTTATATTCTATCTCTAAACTACAATCATATAAGAATTTTGTATAGTTGTCATGAATTAAAGATTCTTTTTCTATCAATCAATCTCAATTTGAATATTTTAATTCATATTCTTATAAAGGTCATTATTTTGACTCATACATAGAATTTTTGAATCACAAACGCTTAATTTAGCACCTCGAATAATTATTAAATTATCCAAGTGTGCTATCATAATATTCACTTTGTTATATGTTTCATACATAAAGTACATAAGGTTATGCGTTTATAATATTATTTATTTCTAAAGTTTTATAGTTATTAAGACTCTTAAATTATGTGTTAATTAAGAAAATTCATAATTATAAATCGTGATTAAGTTACGATTTAAAACTTATGAACTTTCTAGGCATTGCAGAAAATTTCTAACCTTGAACTATATTCTTAAAATTTTCTCGTAATTCTAGTAGAAACTTGAAATTTTAAATCTAAACTTATAATTTCTTATGAATTAACGATGTAGATAATAGAAAAATTCTTAATTAATCATATTTATTAATTTCTGGAATTTTTTTTATCATTACAAAGAGAGAGAAAACGCTAGATCTTGTCTTGGAGATATCGTTGTCCTCATGCTTGCAACGCTCATTGTAGGAGGAGAAGAAGCTCTACTAAAGCTGCTCTATGCACTCGGCTTTGCGTGATCTCTGACGTGAGATAGAAGTTTGAGGCTATCGAGTCTTGCCAGAGTTCATGGATTTTGAATAGAGAGAGAGAAAGAGATTAGGAATATCGAGAGAGAAAGAAAAGTTATGGCATTAAAAAAATGATATTTTAATAATGTGGCATAACATGTTATTTTCTTTAACCTATTTCGTAATTAAGGCCTATATGCTTAATTTATTTTGACAATTAATTCCACATATTAGTTTTTCTATGTTTAATTATAGGCAGTAACGGATAGGAAACCATCTACTTATATATGTCTTCTCTGATGGGAAGAAGGCTACAATGAAAACAAAACTAAAATTGAGGGAATAGAGTCTCTAGCCTAAGAGTGTCTATGTAACGCCCCCTTTTCGGACGTTACAGATGTCATCATATTTATTCATTAAACCATTAATTGAAGCAAAACTATTATAAATTATAACATGTATTTAGAATCATAGTTTGAAAAAGCATACCCAGGATCCATACATAATTTTTTTCTTTTTTTTTTATACAATTCACGAGAAATTATAAATTACTTAATTATAACAATTCACTTTTCCATAAACATTTTTTAAATAGTTTGCTAATATCATTGAAAATTAAATTAACCTTTGAAAGCGATAATAAAATTCTTTGAACACAGTTCGGCAGGCCGAACTAGATTGGCAGGACGAAGGTCAACCATCGGCAGGCCGCCCGAGGCTTTGCAAAATGAGATTTTAAAATCAACAGATCGACAGGCCGATACTTGGCAATCGGCAGGCCGAATAAAATTCTTCGGCAGTCCGACCAGTAATGGTCGGCAGGCCGAACTGTAAGAAAAAATTTCTTTTAAAACAAGTTTTAAAGTTTCAAATGCGGAAGAAAATTTATAAAATAATAAAAGTCCATTAAATAAATATTCTCAAAAATTATAAAACATATCCTTAAAATTTCAAAAAATATTATAAACATACTCAGATTCAAAAATCATAAATTATTCCATTAAAATCTCTTTCCTTGGCGTTCTTCCATTTGCAATTCTTCTTGCTTAGCTTACACGCCTGTCAGTGTCCTTCGCCTACTCCATAACTTTCTTACCCTCATCTGCAACATGATGTAAAACTTTGAATAAGCTAATGCTTAGTAAGTATATTGTAATTCTCACAACTTAAAAACATTTCATGAACATCATCAACTTCATCATTATCATCATCATAATAGTGCACTAGGCACATTTTCATAGGAACATATTTTTCATTACATCAACCATATTAAAACATTATTCATTTTATCTTAAGGGCCCAAGTGTTGCACCATAACATCATCATATAGGCGCGTCGTCATGAGAGGAGACGGGTAGCTAATCTTAAACCAAACATGACACATAACTTAACATAACATATCGTTGGGTGTGCAATACTTATTTAGGTGATACATATATATACTTATACTTTCATGCTTTGAAAAACGTTATCATCCAAAACATGCATAAGCTTTCATAATAATACTTCATAAAAAAAATCATCATGGGAAAATCATCATAAAACCATGATCATGTACATAGATTTCAAACTTTTCATAAACTCATACTTTTCATAAAATTCATTATTTTGCAGGTGAGAATGTACTTACCTCAATGAGCTTACTTAACCTTACTTTTGTAGGTGACAACGCCGCGGTCTCAATGTGCTCACTTCTCATTATGTTCATGTCATACATTCATAAAATGGTAATTAACATTTATTTTAATGAATTAATTACCGTAACATAACATCCATAATAACCATTTCATAAAAACATCATACATACATTTTTCATTAATCATAAAACATTGAAACAACATTTTCAGCACATTTATATTTTTGACCTCCATGAATTTAAAAATTAATAACTTTACATCCACATATAGTTTGAGTACCAAAATTGGCAGGAACATAGATAACATATATACCTATCACTATGATTTTTCTTTTGTCATAAAAATTTCATTTAATAATTTAAATAAATCACATAACATTCAACATGAAATCTGCCAGCATTAGTTAGGCAGAGAACACATTTTTAATTCTGGTCCATATATCACATTTTCATGCTATAGAAAAATCTAAAAAAATTTACACATATAATAGACATATAAAATTACAACATACTCAAAAATTAACTTCAAATAAATTCAACACAGCCCAATTCATTCTTTAGAAGGCAAAGGCCAAAAATACATTCTATGTGTAAACAGTGAGTTCTATACAATTATCATTTTCCAATAATCAAAATAAAATTATTATGACCCTAAAATTCCAATGATCACATATTAACATATAATTATAGTAATACAAAAATTCTCATTACTAAATAAAATTATTTTAATCATACAAAAATATCACATAACAAGAATCTCACAACTTTACAGTTTAAGCTGTCACATAACATAGGCTTAATAAAAATTCTATAACACATGAAATATTCACCATATTATCACCAAAATTTCTAGTCTAATACATAACATATATATAAACATCTTCACCAAATTTTGTGCAAAACAACATTCATTTGCATTAAAAACAATACCCATACATATGTGCAACATGATTGATCAGCAATAAATTACTGTGAGTGATAGAGAGAAGAAAATTCATAACTTTTTATAAAAAAAATCAAAATAATGTGAAATTTGGAGGAAAATCACATAACACATGCATGAATAACATATTAAAAATTCAGAGCAAAACAAAATTCGTAGAGAAAGATATGGTAGTCACATTACAGGAGGAAAATATGCTTAAAAATTACCAAAATTGAGTTCATACCTTAGAACGATTTCTTCTTAAAACTCCTTGAATTAACTCCAAAGGAATTTTGATATTTTAACAAATAATAGCAGGGGAAATTTGAGAGGAAGATGAAGGAAAGAAACGTAATAGGAAGAGAGAATGAGAGAGAAATCGAGAGAGAGAGAGAGATAGAGAAAAGAAAGAATATGTCTGAGAGAAATTTTTGCTATGGTGAAAATGAAATTCAAAAATAAGGAAAAACTCATCCTGTTAATACAAATCAGAATTTTTGATTAAAGTCAGAGCAAAATTCATGGGGAAAGGAGAAGATTGAGGGAGAGTTAATGATTTTGTCGCAATTACCATATTCTGCATTTGTAAAATGGGAAACCCTATCAAAAGCATTCAATCAATTCAAATTCAAATGCTTCTTTACCAAAATTAAACAAATCATTCAATATTAATGTCAATTTAATCAAAATAAGTTATCCAATTCACAAAATCATCCTTATCACAAATTTTTTGAAATTTCTACTGACTGCTTGTCAGCTGTCATCGGCCTGCCGATCTCTGAAGTCCGGCCTACCGATGATATACCATCGGCTTGTCGTTCTGAGGAAATCATTTCGGCCTGTCGAACTGAATGGTCCGGCCTGCCGATCTGCCCTAACACTCAAAAATCATTCACAACATTTAATAATCAATAAAAATATGATTAAACATATAACATTAATAACATGAACACTTTGAGGACATCAATTCCACGTGAGCGTCACCTGTCATAACACTTAAAATAAAATGGTTAGCACCATTATATTATATATCATAACACTTATCATAAATATAACATTTAACGTCGTTATTTTCATAACATAATTTGTTACATAAAATTAGGCAGGTGTTACAGTCTACGAGAATTCTATCTTTAAATAAATATTAGGTCTTTAATAGACTAGCCAACTACAACAAAAATCATTTTTGACAATCTTTTGAATATAATTGCTATAGGTAGATGCACAATCTTTGCTTCCACTTTATTATTTATATTTTTGAAAAATTTAACAATACCAATATACCTTTATCCTATTTAAAAACAATTCAAAAATGTAAATTTTATTTATTTCTCATGCTAATAATTTAAAAAGTTTTTAACTTTTAAGCAAATGAATTGTGCAAAAAAAAAAAAAAAAAAAAAACCATGATATAAAGGAGGTGATGTTGAGTTGAAATCCTTGCTTAACCCATACAATCATTTTCCACGTTCAACCGCAATATCACTTATACTTTTATACAAGCTGATGTAGGCAACTGAAAACTCATATATACATGATCTCTTACTATGAGTGAAATTTTCAGTGTGATTTGAAAGAAGTGATAGTTCCTGCAGTTTCGAATTGTGACTACTGGTTGTCTCATTTGAAGTTGCTCCTGTGGAAGTGGAGACAACATCCTAGGGCTTCATGTACTCAGTTCTTTGGGATTTTGTTGAACAATATACGTTGCTCTTTTAGGCCTTTGAATCCACTCTAAGACCATTGCGACTTCTTTCATTGTTGGTCTATTCCTTCCATTGAAATTTAAGCAGATCTGTGCTGTAACACCCGTCGATTTTTAGGTTACAGTTTATGACAAATGTGTAACGAATTATGTAATATTAGTAATGACATTAAGTAAGCATTTTATGATATGTGTTATGATATATGGTGCTAACCATTTTATTTTAGTGTTATGACAGGTGACGCTCATGTGGAATTGATATGCTCAAGTGTTCATATTATTAATGTTATATGTTTAATCATTTTTTATGATAATTTAATGTTTTGGATGATTTTTGTATGTTAAGGCAGATCGGCAGGCCGGACCATTTAGTTCAGCAGGCCGAAATGAACCCCCTCGGAATGACAGGCCGATGGTATATCGTCGGCAGGCCAGAATTCAGGAATCGGCAGGCCGATGGCAGCTGACAAGCAGTCAGCAGAAATTCCACAAAATTCGTGACAAGGTTGATTATGTGATTGGATGATTTATTTTGAATAATTGACATAATTATGGAATGATTTCTTTAATTTTGGTAAAGAAGCAATTGACTTTTGATTGATTTTGGATTAATTGATAAGTGTTCCCATTTTTTTTAAGAGGCAAAATATGGTAATTGTTACAAAATTGTTGACTTTCCCTTATTGCTTCCCATTCTCCATGCAAATTAGCCCAATAATAGTCAAAAAATTTCTGAAATATCTCTCATTTCTTTTTACGCCACTTTCATTTTCACCTAAACGCTCTCTCTCTCTCTGTCGTTTTCTCTCTCTCATTTTCTCTCTTCTTATCACGTTTCTCTCCTTCTTCATCCTCTCAAATTTCCCCTGCTATTATTTGTTAAAATTTTGTAATTTCTTTGGCGTTAAGTCAAGGAGTTTTAAGAAGAAATCGTTCTAAGGTAAGGGCTCATTCTTTTCGGTAATTCTTCTCTTTAATTCGGATGCTATATCTCCGTCTAGGAATGTTGTTTTGCTCTGAATTTTTAGTATGTTATTTATACATGTGTTATGTGATATTCCTCTAAGTTTCACGTTATTTCGATTTTTCTATAAAAAGTTATGAATTTTCTTCTCTCTATCACTCACAGTAAATTATTGATGATCAATTGTGTTGCACATATGTATGGGTGTTGTTTTTGATGCAAATGCATGTTTTTATGCACGAAATTTGGTGAAGATGTTTATATATATGTTACGTATTAGACTGAAAATTTTGGTGATAATATGATGAATATTTCATGTGTTATAGAATTTTTATTAAGACTAGGTTATGTTACTGCTTTAACTGTAAATTTGTTAAACTTTTATTGTGTAATGTTTTTATATGATTAAAATAATTTTATTTGGTAGTGAGAATTTTTGTACTACTATAATTACATGTTAATATGATGTCATATGAATTTTGAGGTTTAAATACATTTATTTTAATTGTTTAAGAATAATTATTGCATGTAATTCATTGACTGAACTGTTTATAGTTATTGTTGTCTATGCATTCAAACACCCGTTTTGGATTGTACAAAATTTATTTTAAGATAATTTTTGGTTATGATGAAGTTTAGTGTTTATTGCATGCATGATTTTTATGGATTTATTTTGGGATGTTAATAATTTATTACGTGAATATTTGTAGGGAATGCTCACTATTTTGTTATTGCTGGCAGTTTTGAAAGTGAATGTTATGTGATTTATTTAAATTATTAAATGAAATTATTATGACTAAAGAAAAATCATGGTGATAGGTTTATGGATTATCTTTATTCCTACCAAATTTGGTACTCAAATTATGTGTATATGTTAAGTTATTAAATTTTAAATTCATGGAGGTCAGAAATATAGTTGTGTTGAAAGCGTTGTTTTAATGTTTTATGGTTAATGAAAAATGTAGTATGAATTGTCATGTTTCAAGAGATGAATGTATGTATGATGTTATGGATGTTATGTTGTGGTAATTAATTCATTAAAAATAAATGTTAATTACCATTTTATGAATGTATGACATGAACACAATGAGAAGTGAGCACATCGAGACCGCGGCGTCGTCACCTACAATATAAGGTTAAGTAAGCTTTAAGAGGTAAGTACATTCTCACCTGCAACATGATATGATTATAAAAAGTATGTTTATGAAAAGTATGAGTTTACGAAAAGTATGAGTTTATGAAAGGTTTGAAATCTATGTTCATGATGGTTTTATGATAGTTTCTCATGATGATTTTTGTATGAAGTATTATTATGAAAGCTTATGCATGTTTTGATGATAACGTTTTTCAAAGCATACAAGTATAAGTATGTATATGTATCACCTAAATAAGTGTTGCACACCCAATGAAATGTTATGTTATGTTATGATAAGTTATGATGTCATGTTTGGTTTGAGATTAGCTACCCCTCTCCTCTCATAACGGCGCGCCTATGATGATGATGTTATTGTGCAACACTTAGGCCCTTAAGATAAAATGAATTATGTTTTAATATGGATAATATAAAGAAAGATATGTTCCCTATGAAAATGTGCCTAGAGCACTATTATGATGATGATGATGATGTTTATGAAATGTTTTTAAGTTGTGAGATTTACCAATGTACTTACTAAGCATTAGCTTAATTAAGTTTACATCATGTTGCAGATAAAGGTAAAAGAATCATGGAATAGGTGGAGGACCAAGATGGGCGTGTGAGCTAAGCAAGATGAATTACAAATGGAAGAACGCCAAGGAAAGAGATTTTAATGAAATAATCCATGATTTACGATTCTGAGTATGTTTATTATTTTTGAATTTTAAGGATATATTTTATAATTTTGAGAATATTTATTTGATGGACTTTTATTATTTTATAAATTTTCTTCCGCATTTGAAACTTTAAAACTTGTTTTAAAACAAATTATTTTTATAACAGTTCGGCCTGTAGACTATTACTGGTCGGACTGCCGAAGAACTTTAATCGGCCTGCCGATCTTGTTGATTTTAAAACCCCATTTCGCAAAGTTTCGGGCGGCCTGCCGATGGATGACCTTCGGCCTGCCGAACTGTGTTCAAAGAATTTTATTAATGTCTTCAAAGGTTAATATAATTTTCGACGATATTATCAAACTATTTACAGGATGTTTATGGAAAAGGAATTGTTATAATTAAGTAATTTATAATTTCTCGTGAATTGTAAAAAAATATATATATATATGTATGTACGGATCTTGGGTATGCTTTTCCAAACTATAATTTCAAATACATGTTATAATTTATAATAGTTTTGCTTCAATTAATGGTTAAATGAATGAATGTAATGACATCTGTAAAAAGGGGCGTTACATGTGCAAGATTAGCAACCACTTTGATCTCTTCCTTTGGGGCATCTTCAAGAACTTGCAGATCAATAATATCAAATATGCTTTTTGCCTCCATATCTATAAAAAAATATGTGGCTAAGTTTTTGCCTTCCTCTAACCTTGCTAAAGGTATCGCCTTTTTTCCGGTTAACAACTCAATGAGAACCACCCCAAAACTATAAACATCACTTTTCTTCGTAAATTGTCTTGATTGGATGTATTCTGATCCGAGTAACCAAATGTGCCATTTTAATATAGTGGTCAGATGAGTTTGTTCTGCCAAAAGTATTCTTGATGTGCCAAAGTCTGCAACTGTTGCTCTATATTTCTCGTCAAGGAGTACATTTGAAGATTTGATGTCTCGATGGTAAATTGGAAAAGAAGCTACTGAATGCAAGTAAGAAAGAGCTTCTGAGACTTCTATTGCAACTTGTAACTGCATTTTCCATGTAAAAGGAAACTCATCATTTCGCTCATGAATATACTGAAACAGGGTTCCATTTGGTATGAATTCATAGACTTGAAGAGTTGTTCGTGAACATTTGCAAAAAAGAAGAACAAAGAGATAGAAAGAGAGTTGCTATGTCAAGTTTTATAGCATTTCTCTTTTTTTTTTTGTTCAAAATATTATTTCAGTTTATGCCCATTGCAACAACTAATTGCTGCCACTGGCCTGTACGATTGCAACTGGAGGGCATGAGAGGGGTGGAGGGGTCGATAACTAAAATGTCCTTTGAGTCTTGCAATACCATTTTTCTTAAATATTGGTTTAGACGAATTAAGTGTTCTTTGATATCAGCCCTTTTAGAGAAACTGATGACTCAAAATCCACAAAAAGAATGAAACATCATAACTTTTAGTATTGCATAAAGTTCAAGATATTTGCTTATCTACCGTGTAGGATTGGAATAAAAATGCAAATTTTATTTAGTCTTACGACAAGAAATTAAAAAAAAAAAAAGTACAAAGGAGGTGATCTTGAGTTCAGGTCCTCATTTAAAGCATGCAATTTTTTTTTTTTTTTTTAAATTGTACCGGGATTTCACTCATCTTAAACAAGAGCTGACATAGCCAGCTTAAAACATATACGTGATCTCGTACTATGAGTGATAAATAGGTTTTGTTTAGGGAAAAAAAAAAAGAAACAAAAGAAATCTTATTGATAGAGGAGTATTAGAAACAGAGGATATTTTCTAGTGAAACTAAAATAACTTTTGGAATTTGGGGATATTTGGTAAAATGAGAAGATAGAAAAATGGAATAGTACTTTTATTAAAAATAGAGTGGTGACAAAATTGGTATAAACGGAGCTCCTGTATCCGTTAACTAGAAGAAGCTTTAGATACAAAATCTAGGCTACCAAGTGTTTCAGGACAATGGAGAATCAAAAAACTTATAAAGCTGCCCCATATATATAGCCTTCCATAGACGGTGGCTTTAGCGGTTCTTCATGTGATTGCCGCGTAACCAAAATGACTTGCATAAGCTTTCATTATTTCTCGTTGGTTTTGGCTGGGTGATGTAAAGTGCATGCTCCATATTTGACTAACTTTATATCTATATTGCTTTAGCTGGACAAATGACATAGTGGGTTACTTGCTAATGGGCTGCCAACGTGATGCCTGTGGAATAGTTGTTTTTTTATTGGATTTGTGACCTAAGCGGTAGCATTGGCTTGCTTTTGTCGTGGCCAAGATATAAAACCGATTAGAATATTTTTCTTTATCAATTAAGCATTACAGCTGTTATTGAGCTATAGTAACCGGATGTTCTTCACTGTTTAACAATGAGAAATACAAGGAAGCATAAAACTTCAGCAAAGGGAGGAAAAACAAAAGCCTCGACTACAAGAAAGTAAAAGACAACTTGCTGAAGGTTACTCAAAAGACAGTAGTGGTAGTTCTTGCATTTTCTGAGCGTGAGTATCGGCCGTCATGTTCGAAGTTGATCCTGTAGAAGTGGAGACAACATCCCAAGGCTCAATGTACTCAGCTTTAACATATTCAGCCTCTTCAGGATTTTGTTGAACAATATATGTTGCCCTCTTAGGCCTTTGAATCCCCTCCAACACCATTGCAACTTCTTTCATTGTTGG